>JARTUT010000916.1:0-208910 GCA_030674115.1 Micraspis discolor
AAGACCAGCACATTTTGATGTTCACCTATTCAGGGTGGCATTTCGAAAACACAATTTACATGCTGTAACGATTTTTCGTTGCAACCCGTAGTCCCGATTGCCGTGCCGCCAATGCTTCCATACTCCACATAAGAATGAAACTGGATTGTCGCCAAGAGGAAAAATGTCATTCTATTTTCATTTTTGAATCTACCTGGATGGTCAATTAGATTTGAGAGAAGACATTGTGAAGAGATGACAAGAAGTGAGTGTGTTAATTATGGTAAATAATTTTATTTTTATTAAATGAATTACATCAGATTTATCTTTTCTTTATTTGTACAGGAATTTTATTTTTCGAAATTCTTAATTCAATTCTTATTCACAATCAGTAAAATTGAGATTTATAATATTCATGAATATTCTTACAGTTATTTAATATTATTTATAATATTTTTTCATACAGTTCTTCATTTGCCAGGGTACATGCTCCCTTTTTTCTCTTCATTTTGTATGGTTCTTTCGGATCAATAATCAAAAATTCAATTTCAAATATCAATTATATTCATTTTCAATTCACTGGTTGTATTGAACTTGTATTTTGTTTTTGTCTTTCTGGATAGCAGACCTAATACCTAATTATTCAATTTTTTATATCCATTTTGTCGCCGATATTCACACCTTTTTTTCTGAAACTATTTGGTCTGACAATTTGTGAAACATCTTACTAGTTTTTATCACAATATTGCCAAAAGGTCTAGAAAAGAATTGAACCATTTCGACCATTACCTACTAATTCTCATTTATTCTGAACCTCGTGCTGGAATATAAGTCCACATTGGAGGAGATTAACATCGTCTGAGAATCTGACATTATATATCTGAATTTTATGCTAGTATACAACCAACGTACCCCCACCAAACTGAACGAGCGTCCACCGAAGTGAACTCAAATATCGGGCCATCCAGAAACTTTCGGCTAATATCCACCTAGCGAGTTCGTATTACATAGAAGTCTAAATCTTCAAATTTGGATTGAAATGCCCTGAATAAATACGAGTGAGGTCTCAAAATTCACGTTTATAATTCGAACATATCGAAATTTTGTCGGAAGTCCAACAATTTGTGCAGCCGATACGCATAAGTGCAACCGAAGGTTACAGTGCATGAATATGGAATGCAATATTGATAAAAGTCCTACATTCCGAACCGTTAACTAGGAGAGACATGAGGAACTACAACAGATTAATTCTAATCTTCAAACAAAAGTTTCAAGATAGAATCAGAATAGCAGGAAATATTGAGCGCATAATCTAACTTGTACAAATCCCAAGCTTTCTGCAAAGGATCCAAAAGGAATAGGAAACCGCACAATTTTCAACGGAGTATAATAAAAGGAAACATCATTCGCGAACTGAGTTAGGAAGGTTCTCTAACAACTTTATGCATTCCTTTGAAAATGTCAACTGATACTCCGAATGCCTGTGGGTAATATTCAAATATTAAGGAGATACCCCTTTTTCAGTCTGAATTTGTTGATGCTTTTCCTTGGGATGTAGAAAGAGGAAATATCGACTCAGCGACTCGCAGGAAAACGGAAGTTGGGTAGGAAAACAAATAGAGAGAAACCAATCGTTGACAATTCTTTCCCCATTGGTTAATGATTTTACATGGAGAATTCATTAATCTTTGGACGAATCCATACTATTTTATTCTTGGCTGATCTGTTTTCCTGTCCTTTCGGTCTTTATGTTTCCATCAGTTAGGTTCCCTGGAGAATATTTGACAACTCCGTTGAATTTATGCTTGATTAGATGAACATTTCGTCGATTCCGCAATAGAAATTTATTGGGGTGAATCAGCAGCCACTTGATATGCAGTTAACTATTTAATTTTATTTTTGGGCGCTTGTTCCAGAAGAACAACGTGCTATCGTTCTACCCATAAGTCTGTTATTACCAAATATCGGGCCGAAAATGGTCAGAATCGATTATGTTTGACTTCCTGGTGGAAAATAAGGGGTCAAACTAGAGTATGTCCAGCCTGACGGCCGTATACTCTTTATCTTCCAAAGGATAGGAGCTAGAGATTTCATAATGTCAGGATAGATTAACGGCCCGAATTTCTCGGTCAATTTCGATATTGGGCCAAATCCGTCTAATGATTCAGTAGTTATGAGCATCTGAAGTTTAGTTGCCTCTATTTCTTCTAGAATATTCGTTTGATCACGTTGAACTTTGGAAGATATCGAAATTATGTTGAGACAAATGAGCTTGCTGAATTACTCACAAATCGACAAGATTCCAAAGAAAAAAAATTTTTCTACACTGTTTACCTCATAAGATTTCCGACGTATTCAAATAAAAATTTGTGCTTATGCAAGAGTTACAGATATTCTACATATTCTTAAATACCATTGTCGAAGCTTCATTTTAACAGAAATTATAATTCTTTCTTGGTTTACTCAAGGGCAAGACAGAAATTTAAGTTTTCGTTTATTAATAATGTTGACAATTACGTTCCGTGTCGACTCTTCGCTCTTTGAAACATTGGGATGGCCATCGAAAACGAAATTACAGGAAATTCTCCAAATCCTGTCACCCTTCATTAGCGTCAAACTTATAGAAAAAGTCCCAAATCATTCTTCTGAAAATACGAATATTTCGTGAAATCGTAAAAGAGTAAAAATGACATCAGAAATTTCAATGCTCAATGCTTTCACAAATTCGTATAAGATTGTTATCGGTTGAACTCATCTGTTCAGTTTCAATTGGAAAAAAATTAATCGGAATGGCTCATTGACGGTGAAATAATGTATGTTGTCGACATTCACAAGCTGAATTCGTGTTCATAAAAAGCATAATGTGATGCTCGTGAAAGTCATTGAGACCTTTCAGAAGATTTGATTCCAAAGAAGCATATCTTTTGTGTAATTTGGATTTGACTTTATAAGTTACTAGCTGACCCGACAGACTTCGTCCTGTCAAAAAGATTTGTAATGTGGCAGTTTTTGTGCCTACGTAATTCGAAAAATTATCCTGAACAGTACCGACACCCTGGTGATAGGGCGTTGTGAATAAAAAATAATTAAATAAAACATATATAAGGATTTAAAAGTAAGAACATTTTGTTCGCTAAAATAATTATGAGTACCTGCTATAATACATACCTTGAGTTGGCATAAAATTTTCCCGAACTACATTTGTTGCCACGAATGAAGTCATTTGAAAGCAATTGTTATATTGTTGGATATGTATCAAAAAGTGTATAGACTCTGTTCCTATTCCTGAAACCAATGAGTACAATGGTTTCTGGTGGTGGATCCAATGGTATCAATTTCACTTTACCATTTGCGCAACACAATCCATTGGCTTCGTTTTTGTATTTTAATGCCTTACAGTGTGAGCAAACCGAGTTCATAGAACCAATAACAACACATTGGTAGTTACTGTAGTCGATTGACACATCGTAACTGAAAGCAGCTCGATTCAAACTTGCGCGATCATAAGTTGAATGTCACGCTCGCGCTTCACGCGTTTGTGATATCCGAATTCCTTCATGTTCATTTCCGTCGTCACGTTTTTGTGCAGTACGATTAGATCGGTAATTAGTTTGGTTTGTAGCATTTCTGTTTCTTCTACCTAAATTGCCTCGTCTTATAGGAGGCATATCAAATATGGATTATTTTTTCACTGATCACGAACTAAACGAACACTAACTAACCGAACACTCTGCACAAAACAAGATATACGAATTTGTTTCGTGTATCAGTTGACAAAAGCAAACTCAGTAGATTAGGTAACAGACAACTTTTTTTTTTTAATTTGATATGCCTTGAAGTTAAATCCTTTTTAGCCGTACGAATTGTTTTATTTATTTAAAATTTGGATATTAAAAATAATAAAACACTGTTGGTAACGCGATTTTTGTTTGACTGATGTAATGACGTGGAAACTGACGCATTTTATCTCGTGTGCTGAAACTAATACAAAAAATACGTGAGCTTCGGAACGCGACATTAAACTCCTCCAACTATGTATTCTGTGCTCCAACGCACACACGCACATTGTTTTAATAGATATTGTAACGAACTTGAGGTTCGATAATATAAATACTACCTCTTTTGACCTACCTTGAACTACACTGAACTGAATAGGCCTCAACTCCCTCGAATATGCCCTTTTATACTCCCTCAGGTATACGGATATTCTATGAACCCGGAGTTCAATACAAATCATTTGTATGGAAAAAAGAAAAGGGCTATTGTTAGGGTTTTTCCAGCAATAATTCTAATTTTTCTCGCCGTAAAAACCATCCTTGAACTTCAACGAACATTTTACAATAAAAAAAGATTTGGCCAAATTGGTCTAGGCGTTGTTGAGTTTTGCGCTTACCAACACATTTTGCGATATATTTTTATATTATAGATTTATGCTATTTGAATTTTTTTCTAGTGTTCTAGAATTTTCATGAATGAACTTAGCTAGCCCGCACTTCTCGAAATAATATTCATTTTTGGTTATCAAGTAATCCATTTAGAATTTTTCTACTCTCAGTACAATTCACAAGATTCATAGATAGGTAAGTATAGTTATGTCCTGTGAGTTACAAATAGTTTGGTCTGTCTCGATTTCAAGATTAATGTAAGAACTGAACCGCTTATTAATAGAGTTAAAAAAAGGTTCTGTATGTGGTCATAACCTTGTGGAGGTCTGCTGGCTAAAGTAGACTACTATCCCAAGCCCAAATTCGTTTCAATCTTAGTATCGGCATTTAAGATTGCGCTCAGAGTTGTGATCTAAGAACACCTCGACCTACTAAACTTGGTGAAGACCGAAGGAGTTACGATAATGTCTGATAGAAATCATCACCTCACAGGTTAATCCTCCTTTATTTATCAGGTCCAACAACTTCATGCTTGGAGGCGACGTCTCATTTCAGCATGGAGTGTTCAGGACCTTCCAACGATGTTCACCCGGTTAACTCAAGTAGCGTTTCTAGAGGCAGCCATGGATATAGCGAATGCACATTTCGATTCTCAAGTCTGTTATGACATCAGCAAATTTCGAGATCCATTTCAAATTCTTCCATATATTTTAAAAAAGAGCAAGCCGCGATCGGGATACCATTCGCTATAGCCACCACAATTTACTGACATATCTTATCAAGTCTTCGCTTCATAATGAAAGATTTCATGCAAATCTACTCTATTTACTACTGTATTATATCCCTTTTAATTATAATTGGCAAATCACTATCAACACCTTGAATAATATGGAAACACCTGTAAAACCTAGACTAATCATCAGCAAAACTCCGTCTCATGTAGAGAATATTTTCATTTTCCATGATCGTTACTCGTTATTTTGTTCTATATGATTTTTTGATTTGGTTGTTTTTTTTCTTCTTGATTTATCAGAACTACGTCTTTGTCGTTTGATTGAACAAGCTTGTTTTACTCACTATAAAACTGTGATCGTAATTGTGTTCAAATATCGGAAGCGAATTTTCTGAAAGGTACATTGAAGCGAGCGATAAAAATCGTTATGAACAATCAGCCGTCAAAAGCTTTCGCATGTGAAATGATTGATAAGGGAACCAAGAATGCCATTATACCTATTCTTAACTTCGTCCAGGTAGCGGAACTAATAATTTGACCATTAGCATTCGAACTGATAAGAATTCTCTTCTGGTTAATTACCTATATTTCGTACAATGCCAAAGAACAAATAGAAATTACAATGCGATCAGAAGCTAGCCCGAATAGCCTCGTGAATTATTTCAGAACTAGAAAAAACTCTAGGGGCGTTTACTAAAAGCCGAATCGATGACAATGTAATTGCTTGGGTTAAGAATTATTAAACAGGACCGCTCACAGAATATTTATCTAATAGAATAAGTACAGATAACTCAACGGGTGTCATTGCAGCAACGCTTTTCAGCAACGGATTTCGAAAGCTGGCTTATATTTACGATTGCGTGTCATTTGCAATCGGTTGAATGAAATGGCCTGATTTTTTTCGGGAAGTATTATATCTTTTGTAGTTCATTACTAGGAGGGAACCACCTACATAAAAAAGAACCCCCAACAACCCCCCACGAAACCTCCAACATCAAAAAATAATTTATTTTGCGTTATAATTATGTATATTTGTAAAACGTCGAATATAATCTATAGGATGAAATAATTTGTGACCCCCCGTAATCCCCCTAAAGCACGACAGAAAAAATCCCCCAAAGTTGACGATGGCAAAAACTAGATGGAAACGGCCGCTGCTGGATATTCTTTTTTGCAAAATGAGTCTACCTTAACTTATTCCATAAGCCCCATATAATAAAATAATTTGTGACCACGCGCTTCAATCAGAATTGCCCCCCTGTAGAATAAAAAAATTTCAAATTTCGTAGCACGAGTAACTGTGCGTTGCTGGCGATTTTTTGATGGAAATGGCATCCTTGTATATCGTTAAATATCATCTATATGTTGAAATAATTTGTGACCCCCTGCCTACCCCCGAATAGCCCCCTCGAATTCAAAAATTCTGCGGACACTGAAACTGCGCATTGCTGGCGATTTTGCGTTGAAAATGGTATCTTTGTATAACGTCGAATATAATCTGCCGTGCTTTAGGGTGATTACGGGGGTCACAAATTATTTCATCCCATAGATTATATTCGACGTTATACAAAGATACTATTTTCAACGCAAAATCGCCAGCAATGCAGAGTTTCAGTGTCCGCCGAATTTTTGAATTCGAGGGGCTATTCGGGGTAAGTGGGGGTCACAAATTATTTCAACATATAGATGGTATTCAACGATATACAAGGATGCCATTTCCATAAAAAAATCGCCAGCAACCCACAGTTCCTCGTGATACGGAATTTGGAATTTTTTTATTCTACAGGGGGGCAATTCTGATTGAAGCGCGGGGTCACAAATTATTTCATTATATGGGGCTTATTGAATAAGTTAAGGTAGACTCATTTTGCAAAAAAAAATCCAGCAGCGGCCGTTTCCATCTAGTTTTTGCCATCGTCAGCTTAAGGGGATTTTTTCTGTCGTGCTTTAGGGGGGTCACAAATTATTTCATCCTATAGATTACATTCGACGTTTCACGAATATATTATACTATTTTCTTCGAAAAATCGCCAGCAATGCGCAGTTTCACTGTCCGCCGAATTTTTGAATTCGAGGGGGCTATGCGGTGGTAAGCGGGGGGTCACAAATTATTTCAGTATATGTGCTGAATTCAGTAGATTATATTGAATAAACTGACATAATTATAACGCAAAAAAATTATTTTTTGATGTTGGAGGTTTTGTGGGGGTTGTTGGGAGGTTTTTTTTATGTAGGTGGTTCCCCCCACTAATGAAGTACAAAGGATATAATACTTCCCGGAAAAAATCAGGTCATTTAATTCAACCGATTACAAATGACACGCAATCGTAAATATAAACCAGCTTTCGAAATCCGTTGCTGAAAAGCGTTGCTGCAATGACACCCGTGATAACTCACTGACAAATAAAAAACGGCAACGAGACGAGGGTCGTCTCCTTTAGACTTCGTATTTGTATTAGGACAGGTAATGAAAAATGGTAGGAATACAACAAACGAGATGTAAAACCATAAGCAAAGTTTTCGACTTATATCAGGGAGATATACAACACTGTTGAAATACATATACATCCTCATATTATTCAAAGCAATAGAAGTCCAAATAATAAATCCCAACAAGTAGTGGTATCATGAAAAGGGACTCATTCGACTGATTATTACTCAGCATCATAATGAATGAAATTTCAGAAGAATCTCTCAAAGAAGGGAGCCTCCGAAGGATGACTAGTGCATCCAAATACTCTCTTATGCAGAGGGTACAATGATAGTGGTCGTGAAAGTATAAGATTATCAGACACCCCTACATATATAATTTTCAATGTCACTTCAATAAATTTTATGTGCGGACCTCAGTCAAAAAAGAAGTCAATGGTAACGTCAAGGATTTAAGATCTATGATACAAACTGAAAGTCTTTGGGGAGATTGTTTAACTGAAGTGAACATTCATTTACTAATGAAGGAGTTTGTCTATGACACTTTGGAAGATAAAGTAAGATAGAAGGGGCTCATCACGAGCCCGTACGAGGTGATTACCTTGTGGTGGTGTACGGACTCAAGTGTTTTTGATGCAATTTGGGTTTTTCTTCAAGGATCTATAGCAGGCGATTTCGAGTTATGTACAAAAATCCGAGCGAATTCGGAACGAGAGTCAACATCAATTGCGCCCTCTATCAAGTCCTTTGCGTACTGTGAGGCTCGGCTGGTATATACGAGCTCTTTCCCACATTCCCAATGTCCAAGTGGGATACGGAGTTAGCTGATTCATACCCTTCGACTTAGTGAACATGTCCTAGAGACATTACAGTTTTACCAATAGGTAGATGCAAATTGTTTTGTTGAAATTACGAAGGGGTTTTTGTGGGTTAGATTTCATCACAAATACGAGCTTACCATAGACCAATGCGGAGAAAATATGATGCTTTCCCTTACTTGGAGGTGGCAGGATGTTGAACAACACACCCTGGCAGAACAGAAATCTCCAGGAAAAACAAAAAACCCCATTACGAGAGCCATTAGACGAATCATGTTATACACCGCAGAGACAAGACCGCAAACATCCAAGACTCTCGAAGACCACAGAAAGAAAATATTAGGTAAAATAATGAGAAAGAAAGTGTAATAAATCCAACAAACCAACTAATGGTTCACCTGAAATTGCAACATACAACAACTAAAAGAAGCTAATACGATGGCATCGAAATTAGAATAAGGTGAGAATAGGTCTTGGGCCTTGATAACGAAAATCTCTTTGTGGTGTAAAGTATTTCCAACTCAAAATTAATTTCCGAATCGGGAGTGTATCTATGGAGAACAAACCTTACCTGATATAGAAACATTTAGTCTTTATCAAATGTGGGGTTTAATGAAGCCTTGTGGAGTATAGTGGATTTTATCGAATCAATGTTTTGTTTCATTGAATCTCACAACTTCAACCTTGGTTTAATTTTTCAGCCAGAGCTATACAGAACTTATATTATTTACAGCTTCGGGTACAGCCAAACAAATTTTCCAGAAAATATTCCATCAGAGGTGAAATTAATGTCTCATCCATATGTGTATACAGGCTGTCTCACCGGAAACGGTCATTAAGAGATTATGGAATCTGAAATTTTGTACATGGATATATGCAGTTGAATTTTTCGCCACCAAAATTGATTCGATCATTCACTTCCAGTTATACGGTTGCCATCAAGTTACTTCAAATTGAACATCCTGTATAATCTCACAATTTTAGATATGGTATGAAAATCTACGGTATTCACATTAATTATTTCATTTGAGGTTTTTACATAACTTTGTTTCTCTACAGGAAATTTGAAATAGGTTCTTTGAAATCGATTGCTAAAAGAAACGTCGTCGAATATATTTCATCGCGTTAAATTCAGAAGTTTCATGAAGCAACTCGATGATCACAAGGAATGTCAGAAATGAATATTAAGATAATATGGAGTATAATAATATATAGTATAATTGATGAAATTTCGTGAAAAAAATTTCATCAAATCACGAAAAAACTACACTCTTGCCCGCTTTTTCCAGCTTATGAAACTAGTAGTAGTGCTATCTTTTCACTCAAATATGTAAAATTATCAAATATCGAGTCGAAAACGTTTTCAATCGACTTCGTCCTCCTGATGAAGAATCTTCGGCCTGTCGTATACTTTATTTTCCGAGGTAGATGAGCTAGAGTTTTTATATTTTCGGCATATATTCATTGATCAAATATTGCGGCTAGCTCGCTATTGGTCCAAGTTTGTGCAATAGTTCAGCAGTTATGAGCAACTGGAAGTTGGTTTCTTAAATAATTTTAAGAAAATCTATCAGATCGATTCAAAACTGGAAAACTGATAAATAACGTTGAGAAAAATCTACATAATTCTGTGGCATCGCTAGGCAAGAAAATATAAAGAAAGACCTGATAAATTCAAGGTCACATTTTTTTTTGTTAATATTTATTCAATTCAACAAAAATGTGTGCAGATATGAACGCCATTGATATCTTGTATATTATGAAAATTCATCTTCGTAGAACTAAACTCACGAGAAGCTATCAGAGTTTTTTCATAAAATAAAGTTACAGAAGTTAATAGAAAAAGATTAATAATGTATAGTCGTCTTCAAGCTTCTACGGATACTAAATGGTGAAAAATGTACGTTGATGAATTGAAGGTTGTGAATCTTGATTGATCCTTTGAGAAAAAAAAATCCTGGACATTTTTAAGAGATATTTGATGAGTTCTATTTTTTACAATCATAGAATTGTTGGACAAATTAACAGTAGTTATCAAAAAATTTTCGTAACGACACCATCAATCTACTCGACTACTCGACGATACATGTATCAATTCAAAAATGTACAGGGTGTTTCAGTTGAAAAGGGCAAGGTTCTGCCTACTATAGAAATAAACACAAGGCGGAAATGCTCGAATATACTTTAGAAAGGAGGTATTCATGGATATTTACTTTTATATACGAAATTTAAAATAGACTCAATGTTTTGTTTCTCCATCAACCGTTCGCGATGTGAAAAGATGTAAATAATGTATATATATTTTTAAGGACAAAAATTCATTATTCGCTTCATTTAACTTATCCGATATCAAGATGGATCAAAAGATAATACTCTTGAATGAAGATAAAAATATGGGTAATCCCAAGGGAAACCATGAACTCGTTGAGAGATTATTAGCTGGGGATCCATTCATCAAACGATTCCGGAACCTTTAGTGAAATGGCATGAGGAGTTTCTCCCTCCATGAAGTCACGCGTATGAGACTCGTTCACGATGACATTTTCATCCTTCAAAACGGGCGTATTATATAAAATAAGAAGCCTTAGAATCGAATCAACATCAAGCTCAAGCCGTATAAATAAAGGGATTTACTCCAGAAGTTCAATTTTAGACGATGTAGCATGCTGACATTGTTCTGGGGCTTAAGTATTCACCAGCATGGTTTTCGCTACTGGAGGGAGATGATCAATATATCGGCTAAGAATGAAGTAAAGATATTCATTGATGTTTCCATAAGAAACAGTAGACTTAGTTCCAGAGGGAAGCATGAAATCAAATAATTCCTAATCTCTGCAGTCAAAGGAGCAGCGCACAATTATGGTTTTTGAGTCATTGTCATGCATTCATAAAGCTTATTACGATATCATAACATTTCGTATTACCCCGTTCAATTAAATTTTCCAAATCAAGATTAAATGAAGGGAGCTAAAGAGTATAACACAGTATGTTCAACATCAATCTCTCCTCCTCCCAATTTGTATTTCTAATTTAGAAGACATTATTTGGTAACCTAATCCATTTGTGGACTCCTGTCATTGATTTCCTTTGTACAATCTCCTTATTCCCAAGTACCATTCAGTCATTGGGAATTTTCTCCTATAAAAGTCTATCCTAGTCCAAATTTTTCATTAAATTTCTAATAATAATAACAATAATAAATTTGAGCATCTATATGTCATGTGGTACTTTCTTGGTAAGGTCTTCTATCATCATTGCAGGCGTGCATAAATTTTGAAGAAAAATTTTTTAAACCACTCAGTTCAAATAGTTTTCAGAATGGCCACTTTATCATGTCTCATTCACTTTACATTTGTCACCGAATGAAAATTGACCATTACAGTTTTGTTCGTGAACAACTTTCAACCCCTACACTGAGAGAAATGATGTACCTAATAAATAATAAATATATATTTGAATCGGATTTGTTTGAATATAATATGATTCGTATTCGAGAAAAATATATAGTGTTTATTGCTACAAAAATATCGAATTTAAATGGTTAATGACAAATCGATGATTCATTCAAAGCTGATTTATTCATAAGAAATATGTTTTATTTTATACTGTGGTACCCCAGGGTGGTCACATTAATACACCTTTTAGCGATCCAATTTATTTATTTAACAATTATAATAATCCCAAAATAATAACTCAACTAACACTTATAAATTCAACTGTGAACTCAATGCATCTCCGCCCGCTGCTGTTATCATACTACTTTTTCTTGCACTGTTTAGATCTCTTTCCATACTTGTAGTGAGTCACAGCTTATGACTACTTCCTAATCGCCGGTCTCCACAACCCCTCCTTCCTTATTAGCTTCAACGGCTCAACCCTGGATTGATCGGGATGCCTTGGGGGCCCGGTTGGCGAGTTGGCGTCTGGGAAGATTGTGTTTTGGAAACCCTGGTCGGTCTCCGCTTGATCTATTTCCGATGTTGTCGATTCTTCTTCCCTAGTCGACGGTCTTTCGGGAGATTCTTCTTGCGATACTTTCTTGGTATGAGAAACATGGCGCTTAACTATTTTACTATCCCTTATAAGGGTTAGCTCGTTACCTTCCCGTCTCAGCACTTCATACTCTCTCTTGTCAAATCTAGGAACAAGCTTATTTGCTACCACCATGTTCTTTACCAGTACTTTGTCTCCTGTCTGTATGTTGTCTTCAATTGCCCTTCTTGCTATGTCTTCCTTCTCTTTCCCTTTTTGCTTTTTGAGAATATCATTGTCTCTCGCTTCTTCGTTGACATTTTCTACATCTATGTCGGTGATTGACGGTATTTTGTCCGTGATGTTACGGCCAAACATCAGTTCCGACGGTGACTTTCCTGTTGTGCCGTGTGGTGTGACGTTATGCATCAACGTAAATTTATGTAACTCGTTCTGCAAATCCATTCCATTTGAATAACCAATCTGAAGCCGTTTCAGGATGGACCTGTTCATATTTTCCACCTCTCCATTCGCCTGCGGCCAATATGGGGGAGTTTGCGTCAAGGTGATGTTGTTATTTTTGCAGAATGTCTTGAATTCCTGGCTAACGAATTGACGCCCATTATCTGCTCGGATAGATTTTGGGAAACCCAATCTTGAAAATATTTCAGTTAAATGTTTGATTATTATATTGGAGGTCGTTTGCTTCAGGAATTTTATTTCCTGGTATCTGGAGTAGTAGTCTATCACTACGAACACCATCTCTTGGTTTGGTAATGGTCCCATGAGATCGACAGCTAAGTACTGCCATGGGCCTTCTGGAAATTTGTGTCTGGACATAACCGGAGGTCTGTTGGGCTGTGCAACCATCAGACAGTCCCTACATCGTTTTACGAAATTTTCCGTTGCTCTGTCAATTCCTGGCCACCATACTTTGGCCCGCAGCCTTCGCTTCATCACGGTCTCCCCCGGATGGCCTTCGTGCGCTAGTTCGAGAGTCTGTTGTCGTAACGCCTGGGGAATTACGATTTTGTTCCCTCGTAGTATCATCGGTCCTAACGATGTCAGTTCCCAACGAAACGGAAAATATATGTTTTTTTCTTTTGTTTCCCAAGAATCCTGGTTGATTTTTCCAACAGCCACTCTCACTTCATCGTCCTCCTTGCTGGCCGTTACGATGTCCGAAATGCTCAAAGCTTTTGGTATGCTTTTTTCGATTATTGTGAAAATATGTCCCTCACTATCTTGGTCGAACGATCCTTCTTTTGCTATCTGGCACAACCTGGACACTGAATCTGCGATGTTTGATTTTCCCGATTGATATATAATTTTGAATTTGAACGACTGCAGTCTCAACAGCCAACGTTCGATTCGAGCCGGGGCTTGGACGTCGGTTTGAAAATTACTTGAGGGGCTTATGATCTGTTACCAGCTCAAAGTCTAATCCGGCCAGGTAGAAATAAAATCTTTCTACGCCCCAAACAAGAGCCAGGCTCTCTTTTTCCGTTTGTGAGTATCTACGTTCCGTGTCAGAGAGACTCTTGCTAGCGAACGAGATAACATGGGGCATTGTTGTTCATCGAATTGCAACAGCACTGCCCCTAACGCCACTGGACTTGCATCAGCAACTAATCGTGTACGAAGGTTTGGGTCGAAATAAGATAGAGTCGGGAGTTTGGCTAATGCATTCTTCAGTCTGTTGAAGGATGTCTGATGGGCTTCAGTCCACGTGAACTTTGTTTCATGTTTCATCAGTTGTCGAAGGGACTCCGTAGTTGTTCCCAGGTCCGGAATAAATTTTCCCAAATAGGTCACCAGGCCTAAAAAGCTTCTCACTTCTTCTTTTGTCGTAGGTGGTCTGAAATTTATAATCGTTTCGATTTTACGTTCGTCTGCATCAATACCTTCAGCGGACAGCTTGTGCCCTAGAAACTTCACCTCTTTGACTTTCTTCAAGCATTTATTGTCGTTAAGCAGTATATTATGATTATGTAGTACGTCAAGCACATTCGCCAAACATCGGTCGTGTTCCTTTTCGGTACTGCCGAATACAATGATGTCATCTAAATAATTCAAGCAGTTTTCACAGGGGGATAGGATTTCTTCCAAAGTTCGCTGAAATATCTCTGGCGCTGAGTTTACGCCGAACATGAGTCTTTTATATCTGAACATTCCTTGTGGGTAATGAATGTGGTAATAGCTCGACTCTCTTTATGTAACTCTAGCTGGTGGTAAGCGCTGACAAGATCCAGTTTTGAAAAGAGTTTTGCGTTCTTCAATTTTGTCAAGAATGACTCGAACGTCGGTAAAGGGTAGTTCTCTCTCAGTATTGCCTCGTTTGCTCTTCGCATGTCAACGCATAATCGGATGTCTCCTCCAGATTTGAAAATCACGACTATGGGAGATATCCATTCGCTTGGTCCTGTTACGTGTTCGATGATATCGTTTTGGAGGGCTTCTTTCAATTTTTCCTCCACTTGCGCTTCAACTGCAATCGGAATCCTTCTAAGTGGTTGTTTGACCGGCTTGATCGTATGATCGATCGATAGTTTTACACTGATGCCCTTTATTTTAGGGAAAGTGGTATACTTGGTGGTATTATTCACCATTGCCTGTAGACCTACTTTCAGCACCCCCAATTTCAGTGCTGATTCTTTACCTAGTAGTGAAACATCTCCGTGCTGCACTACGTAGAAGTTGGCAAGGATTCCTGTTTTTCCTGGAATTGCCACAGTGCTTTGGAATCGATGACTTATTTCCAAGGGCTCTCCTGCTCCATAAGGCTTCAATTGATCATTTCTTTTCGTGTCTACATTCCACACGCCAGCTTCTTGCTTTCTTAGCTTCTTCCAGTCTTGCATTTTGATAATGTTTACGCCACATCCTGAATCGATGAGAAGTATTAAGGGCACCCCTCCTACTATACATTGAACAAGCTCCTCTCTTGCTTCAGGGGTACTGTGTTGGCGAATCTCATCAATTTTGAAACAGTCGAAGCTTTTGATTGGGGTATTGGTTTCAGGTTCTTCCTCTTCGATCGCCTCCACGAAATGGACCCTTGAATTATATTTAGATCGCTTGGCCATTCCGCCAGTTGAAGAACTGGGCTTCCTTTTATCAGATCTCGTTCGACAACATGACGAAAAATGTCCTTGTGCTCCACATTTATAGCATTTGGAATCTTTGGCTGGGCACTGGTTAGAGAAAGGTGGATGACCATGCCTTCCGCACCGAGTACAATAATTTCCTCCTGTTCGTCTGTTAGTCCAAGTTATTTTATTAACTGCCAATAGCGATGCTCCTTGGTCATTTGAAGTCATTGATTGAGATTGCTGTCTTGCTTGTTCATGTATCTTACATAATTCGATGGTTTCCTCTAACGACCGTTCTTTTTCTAGAAGCTTTGCCTTCAATTCCGCTGAAGCCCAACCGTCAATGAGTTTATCTTTTATGCTGATTTCCTTGGATTCTTGAGCTGTAGAACCAAAAACACATTTCGAAGCCTGTTGCCTAATCTTCAACAAAAATTTACTGAAGCTCTCTCCTTCCTCCTTTTTCAGATTTCTAAAGATATGTCTTTCGAATGTGGAATTTTGAATCGGAGAAAAATACTCCGTTAGTTTTGCTATTAGAGTTTTGAAAACGTCAGTTTCTGTCTCTGGGTCATCTTCGTCAACTGCTCCTGGTAAGTTGAACGCGATTTCTTGAAGTTGTGTTCCCCGATGTGTAACAATTTATTTCTTTTCTTAACTGGATCAACAATTTCTTCCGATGCCAAGTAAAGTTTGAGTGATCTCAGCCATTTTTCCCACTCATTTCGAATGAGTGCTTTATCCAAATTCTCAGCGAGAAATGGTTTGATGCCTGAGGAGTCGCCCATTTTCTTCACACTTTTCTATTCACTCTCGGTACTGAAAAAGAAGAAAAGAAAAACCCAGAATATGTTTATAAGTAAATGTCCCAAACATGTATTTATCCACAATAAGTTTTTTTTTTTTTTAAATTACTATTTTATTCAATTTCTATTAGGATATAATTATTTTTATATAGACGCTCAGCCTGCCAACTTCTATTTCTAGGCTCCCAGCCTTCCTCTTTTTTTTCTATATATACATATTTATATGGCTCACAGCCCACTTCCTAATAGCCTTGGTTATTATTGGCTCACAGCCTACTTCATAATAGCCTTGGTTATTAATGGCTCACAGCCCACTTCATAATAGCCTTGGTTATTAATGGCTCACAGCCAGCTTCTTAAGGCTTTTCCATTGATGGCTCCCAGCCCTCTTATGTTAGTAATTTACTACAGTTATTATTACCGTCATAGGCCACTCTGTAAATGATATTATATTGTACTTACTTTATTGGTTTCGTTTCACCTCGTCGCCAGTCTGTGGTACCCCAGGGTGGTCACATTAATACACCTTTTAGCGATCCAATTTATTTATTTAACAATTATAATAATCCCAAAATAATAACTCAACTAACACTTATAAATTCAACTGTGAACTCAATGCATCTCCGCCCGCTGCTGTTATCATACTACTTTTTCTTGCACTGTTTAGATCTCTTTCCATACTTGTAGTGAGTCACAGCTTATGACTACTTCCTAATCGCCGGTCTCCACATATACGATGAAATACATATTTGCATTTCAGTACTAAATTCCTTTTTCACTGTTGGTATGGATTGATTTCCGGCAAGTATGTTGAAGGTTTATTATGAATATGATTTATTGATTGATAGAATCAATATATTTTTGAAGCGTTGTGATAATGCAGCGGCTTAGACGTTATAAGTAGTGGGGATACAAAAAACCCTTGACCTAAAACAGACTACATGCAAGCACAGTGTGATGCAAGATGCAAGTCTCAATAAAAGATAGATCGAAGGAGTATAGTTGACTTTATGAGTGAATATAGTGAAGTAGTAATAGCAAAAATTAAATTCTACTTTTTGGTGATAGGTACGTTTTTGTTCTTCCTCATAGACTTCTGGTCCACATAGAGTTAGTTGTGTTCAGTATTCAGTTCAAATTCGAAATGAACGAAGACTTAATGCAATTTTGGTGCAGAACGATTTGACGCATTTGTCGGAAATTCTATGTGGTATGTATGTATCTTTTTAGTAATTATTAATAGAGCCAATGGAAAACCAGTTTAAATAAGATAGATCCCAGAATTAACATTTCAAACACAACATCAACTACCTTTTTTCACGTGGACATTATTTGATATGTGTTGATCCAAAATGGCGACACAAAGGACAAAGAACTGCATATATGAATTACCTTGCGAGTGCGGAAACTCTTACATCGGAGAAACTAAACGCCCTCTGAATGTACGAATAAAAGAACATCAGAAGCTTCTACGAGTACTAGACAGCGACAAATCCAGGTTGGTCCAACATGCTGTAGATGAGAATCATCAAGTGGGATGAAGCATCAATAATATCCAAAGAAGAAAAACTTGCAGGAAGAAAAATCAAAGAAGCAGCATTTATGAAAATAACACCTGATTCCATAAGTGGTCCATCTATTGATCTGCCAGAAGTTTGGACGCCGATATTTCGATCAAACTTAAAAAGATCATCATATCACAGATGAGTATATAACATCATTCATTTTCTTTCATGACTTCTGTCAATATTGACTTTTTGAAAATTGATAATTTTCAAAAGGTTTTTTATTTTTCCTCCTTGATAAAGATAGAAGAAGTCAATCGAAACGTCGGAAAACATTACATCCACAATAGATGATGGTAATAGCTCAAACAATCATTCAACACGAGCTCCATCATCAACAATATCTCGTCATCAAATAGAAGCATATCCTGCACTATACAGGGTTGGAATAATATATATAAAGTTTGGCACCAAATCAATATCTTTAAAACGAAACGGTCGATACTTTTGAAATTTGGCGGCTGAGTGTAATGGACCACAATGCATCTGATGAGCATATTTTCATAAATGAGATACTTCCGATTTAACCGGAAATGACAAATTTTTTTTTATTTAAATGAGACACCCTGTATATTTCTGTAGATTCTGAAGGAGCACATTGTTTCGGATCTGTCCATATCGGGTTCCATATATTCTCTGTAAAAAGAAGAAATTCAGTCTTCTTGTACATTTGAGAAAACATTCATTCAAATAAATAAATCGTTGTTATTTGTATCAATAGTAAGAAAAAAAAAAAGGAAGTCCTTTGTTATAGGAAACTCTTTCTGCTCTTCATGACGTATTTTTTATGAAAATCTATAGAAAGAAGAAATACAGGGCTCTTACTGTTACAAATATTTATTTGAAAGAATTTTTAAAAAAATCATTTTAAATGTTTGAAGTGCTTGCCATTCACCCCCTGACAATATGCCAGTCTATTAACAAATTCTTTAGTAACTTTTCTCAAGACTTATCCATGTATTAATGCACATTCATCAAGAAATCGTTGTCTCAATTCCTGCAAGCATGCTGGTCGATTAACATAAACACGTGATTTTAGATAACCCCAAAAAAAAGTCTAATGGGCTGAGATCTGAAGAGCGAGCAGGCCACTCTATGCGTCCTCAACGTCCACTCCGTCGATTTGGAAAAGTAGCATCTAGAAAATTCTGAACCCGTCTATCATAGTGAGGAGGTGCTCCATCTTGTTGCAACCAAACGTTCGGTGGTAACTGCCCGTTCTGTTGTTGTGCAGGAATGATTTGATTATTTAATAAATCTAGATACTTTTCTCCATTTAAGTTCTCGTTAATGAAAAATGGGCCTATCAGCCTATTTTGTACAATTCCCATCCAAACATTCAACTTTTCTGGTCGCTGGGTTTGTGCTTCATCAATCCAATGAAGATTCTCAGTTGACCAATATCTTGAGTTATGGCGGTTAACTGTTCCATTCAAACAAAAAGTTGCCTCATTAGAAAACACTACATTGAAAGCAAAACCTTCTTCGTCATTACAGATGATCATTAGCCGTTCGCAAAATTCGAGCCGTCGATGAAAATCATCCTCTGACAATTCTTGGACTAATCGTACCTTATATGGATAAATATTTTCCTTCTTTAATATTTTTCCTACTGAACGTCGCCAGAACTGTGGTAGAAGCTTGAGGTGATTCCTCTAAATTAATGGCAATATTTTACCTCATCGCTTCGTTCATTACGTCCCGTGGTATTCCAGATCTTGGCAAATCCTTGACCTTTCCAGATGCATTAAGACGTTGTAAAGTTCTAGTAACTGTTGATCGTGATATTGGATTTTTTTCAGGATGCAAATCATTAAAAATATGACACACATCTTCATGAGTTCTAACACGATCTCCATAAACGATCATCATTAATATTTCAATACGATCATTTTTACTCAAATTAGTCATTTTCAAACGTATTCACGATTTATTTTCACAAACTAAACTTCAAAAAGCGTTGAAGTTACCTATTACAATTTATTTCGTTTTATCTATTACTATGGATACGAACAACATCAATTTATTTATCTGAACGACTTTTTCCTCAATTCGTCAAAAAAAAACTGTATTTATTCTTTTTACACATAATTTTAACAAATGGAACCTGGTATGGACAGATCCGAAACAAACATTTAATTAAAAAAAATGGTCATATCACAATAATGAAAATATGCTCATCAAATGCATTGTCCATTACACTCAGCTGCCAAATTTCAAAATTATCGTCCTTTCCGTTTTAAATATATTAATTTGGTACCAAACTTTATCCCAACCCTGTATATCATGTTTAAATTCTAATTTCCTAGACGATATTGTATGTTCAAAGAGATTCATGTTTTTTTATAATGTATTAATATATGTATTTTATGTGCTCCGTTTGGATTCACACAATAAAAATACTTATTTATTTGCATTTTTTTCATTTCGAACATTCAATTCAATCATTCAATCAATTCATTGAATATTTTGGTGATCGATCAGCGATTTCCTATAAATTGTTACAATAAATTGCTTGTATCAAATAATAACGAATAGGTTTTGAATTTGGGGCTAAAAAGCTTTATATTCAAATAAAGTGCTGCTTTACTTTTGAAAATTATTCAAAAATTCATGAGAATTCTTGTTTTCTTTATATTAATGGTTTTTTATTTGTACATAATTGATTTATTGAACAGTAAATGGAATTAAAGTGAAATAAATGAATTGAAATGATGTTTCTTAAGTATATTTTCCCTGAATAAATTTATTTATATTAAGTTAACAAAAAAACAAGTTTCAGATAATATTTTCTGTGGATATCGAAAATGGAAATTAATTTTTTGATAATTGCATTGATTTGTTGGTAAATATAAAATGTTCATAAAAAATCGTTGTTTGATTGGATATTCTTCTCATTCATTTAGGAATAATGAATGAGATATTATTGACGAAATGATATTCGATTATTATCAAATAAAATATAAATTTCATAAAATAAACGGTTTATCAATAATCAATGAATATTTGTTCAAATCAAATCTCATTTATTTGAGAATAATGAATGGGATATTATTGACGAATCAAATTCAATTATTGTCAAGTAAGACAGAAATTTTATAGAATAAACAGTTTATTAATAATCTACATATTTGTATATAGAGTATATCTTATTATTTATTTTTCAATAAAGAAGCAGTTCAAGATAAATGAAGATTTTTTGCTTCGTATTGCAATCCAGGAATTATTTAAGGTTAATTAGCTTCATTCAATATAAATGAACGCGTCTCTCAGTGTACGAAAATAATGGATAATAATAATAATAATAATGGAAAATAATAGTAAATAAATTGAAAATTTATTTCGGCATAACATTTTCTCGAATAGCTTCAACTTCATTAATATTTTTCACGTGATGTGGTTGAACATCGTAAATGACGACATTCATTCGGTGATGAATTTCATCAGATATCATCCTCTCAAAGTAAATGACCCATATAACAATTCGCACTTAATGAAAACCAATTTTTAAGGCGAAACGAAAATTTCCGTGAAAATTTCTGCAGGCCCTGTAAAAAATATACAGAGACCTTACCAAAAAGAGTACCACATGACCCACTTTCAAAATTCAAAAAATTTAGGGGGTTGATGGCGATGGCATAGAATGCAACAAAATCCTTCAAAATGCATAATAGTTTGGTAAAAGTAAAACAAAAATCGATCTGGTTCAGCATTTGGTTGCCAAATGTTTTTCTTCTGAAAAAATGAATTTGTTCCATGCTTATGACACTGTATGAAAACTTCACTTCATTCAATGTTTAAGCTTGTCAAGGAGTTTCTAATAATTGAATAATGAGATGCGAATGTAGATTGAACAAGGGAAGCGAACAAACAGTAAGCATATTATTTTCGGAATAAAACTCTCTCGTTAGTATTGCGGCCTTTCAATAAATCAGCAACAGTGGAAAAATTAATTGATGAAAACTTGCTTTTACCCAAAATATCGACATAGTTCCTAAAAACAACATTTCGGCTTGTCATACCTCATAATACAAAAACAAAAAGCCAATTCCATATATCAAAATGTGAAAGACGAGTAAAAAGTAACCATCGACATTCCGATCATCACTATCCCAACTGTATTATACGGAACACATTTTTCAATCTACACCACCCTCTCTGAGTAAGCAATAATTCAGTGGTGCGGTATTTCCCATTTATACGCATCATTTTATATTCAGATTTTATTATAGATCGATAAACCAGAAAGAATATGTTTCTCTTCCCAACATAGCAGAACATAGTAAATATCCTCGCGCTCGCTTGCATTTCGAACCCGGTGAAGGATTTAACATCGGAGTGTGACTGCCGGTATTTATAGAAATTTAATGCACTTCACCCCATCTCTTTTCGGAAAGTTATCTTGATCTATCTGGATATATAGGACAGATAATGCCAATTTAGGGGAATGCACTTCCGTTCCAATTACAGGAATAAAATTACCCAAATTTATTTCTTTGCCGTAGGGAATTAGAACAAAAATATTCTTCCCATTAATTCCGGTTTAGTTTTAACTATGTTAGATTTCTGTCGAAGATAAAAATGGAATAGCACTCACATGGAGTCGCCTGCGTCCAAAATAGTAATTGAGCCTCAATTGATTTTATGATCGACTGCACTTGATTTATGAATTACTATAGTGACCATTATAGATTACATTATTGGACACCACTTGTTTGTATTCAAGCGTTACTGTCATTCTGTCATGTAGAAACCATGAAGCGAACGAGACTTTTCAAAAAAGAAGATATGTAACTTCGACCTAAAAACAATGTTATAAATTCCAACTAAGATAATTAGTGTGGTACCGACTATTTGAAAGCTTTTTTTTGGGGGCTCTTGTTCTTGAAACAGAGGGTTTACAGATTTGCCCATAGGTCAGAGACAACCGAGACAGTCAACTCCATGCCTATTTTATTCCGATGTTAAGGAATATGTTGTGTCACTGTCTGTTCCATCTCAACTATCATAAGTCTATCTTAGTCCCACTTCTGGAAATTTTCGCATAGACCTAACCTACAAATATTAAAACTTATATTGAAAACATTTGGCATGGTTCTTTTAATTTCAACTTCCAACTTCTACAGTTGTAATTTGAGAAAAAGTGAGTTAATATTTACTCAAAAAGATGGGTGATAATCATTGTATTACATGCGGTGCTTCTTTAGAGGACGAAGTCAATAATTTACTTTGTTTTCCTTCCAATCCTGAGCGGTAAGAATAAAAGTTGTGTGATAAGTAAACGTCAGAGAATTTGTGATTGACATTTTAGTGAAAATTCTGTTACAAATTCAAATCGCAACAAGTAAAACAGACATGTTATTCCTATGGCTTGGGTCAATCCTTCATCAGGCATTGAAGTAATGGAGGAATCACATGAAGTAATGGAGGAATCACATGCAGTAATTGAGGAATCACATGAAGTAATGGAGAAATCACGGGCTGTTGGATCTATTGAATTGTCAGGTATTGTGAATTGATTGTTTGTATCTTCAATATAATTATTTTGTTGTCTTTCATCTTTTCACTTTCTTAATATTTCATTTCTGCATGTGAGAACATTTGAATTCAATAAGTTACATGATTCCTTAAATGTTCAAACCTTGATCATTGTTTTAGGTAACATATCAGGCAGTGAGGGGTCCCAAATAGCTGAGGAACAACAAAGTGCAAGTACTATAACAACTACAGGTATTACATTTTTTCAATCAAAGTAGGTTTGTTGGCGTCAGTTTCGAACTGCGAGATGAACAAACCTATTATTTGAAATGCATTATCCTATTACAGTATTGTTGATTAACTGAAGCTTTTGATTTATGAAATATTATTTCATTACTATTTTCATTACTTGCAGCTGATGGTGAAGTACATAATATATTGCAGGAATCGCATGCTAGTGGATCGTAGTGGATTGTATTTGAGGACTTGGGTTGTTCGCAACACAGGGATCGCATAAGGGATATAACGACTATGCTGAGATCTGTAGGATTGGCATTCCTTGGTGGTGCAAAAAAAATCAGAAGAAATTAAATCCGAAGCTAAAAAAAAAGCATTTGAAAAAAAATTGAGAAAAACGCGCCATGAGTAATTTCTGATTTATTTTTCATTCCAACAGTCTGTTCTGTTAATTCAACCTTTGTTAAGTTCCATGTAAAGTCCACTACTTGTTGGAAGTTGATCATAAATCATAAATTACTCCAGCCATATCTCAAATTTGTATTGATAGTTGTCACGCTTGAACCCCGGCCAGCTCGATTTTACAAATTCAAACGTGCAATAAAAATAAAAAGGAAAATGAACAAGAGAAATTCTAACTTTCTTCCTCTCTACTTGTACGAGGGTCAATAACAAAATTTCAATATGTGTAAATTTTTTTTTGTTTTTATTTTCTGATCGTCGTCCAATCAATTTACCATTTCCTAATCTAGTTGTTAGTGTAAATCTGATTCATCACTTAAAATTTAATAAGAGCATACAATCGTATTGCTTCCAGGAAAACAATTTCAAAGTTTTAATTTCTTCCAACTGTAAGGTTATACTTAGCGTGAACTGGCACAAATGTTTGCCCAAGCTTGCAGGGTAAGGGATGGCACCTTCCTTGAGGTTGTAAGGTCCTAGAGTGTAACCTAGATGATCTGAGGATCTAGCAAATCTGGAGAATTGCCAAAACTCGGTGATATCGTTAAATTGTCGGATTGGAAAATCGGCCAATCGTACACTCAGCAAATCGGGAAAACGGAAAATCGGACTGGTGCTTCCGTACAAACAGTTGTACTTGCAGTGCTGAAATTTATTAATTTGAAACAACCCCATTTAAGTATCAAGTACCTCGGTTACCTTATAACAACTCAAAATCCGAATTAATCGAAATAATGGTGATTCCAACACCACTCCTGTTGCTGTTCTTCGGCGGAACAAACATTCACAAATCCCACCCTTGTGGTCGAGAAAATCTAGTTTCAATGTTTTATTTGTTTCAAGAAGTAACAACAGCATCCGTTATAATCGTTATAATAATGGATCGGGGGAAGGACGAGATCGTACCAGTCATATGGGAGTTGCGCTCCACTACACTGGACCTATTGCGCGGCTCCGCGCGAATTTTAAAACGTTCGATTTCGAGCGTTACATAGTTTTTCCCCAACATCCACATTCTTCATTATTTCTTATCTCAAGCACCCTTGTTATTTTTTGCATCATTTTATGTTTATTTCCTGTACAAAAGTTGTCATCAATTCGAGAGTATATAATAAATGATGAAATGTTCATATTGTTCAATAAAAAGAGCTGTAATCAATAGTGTGTTATAAATATTTTTAATTTTCAAGATGAAAATATCGATGTGTAATTTTAAAAATGTATTTTGCGAACATAATGAAAAAATTTTCATCTTTGATATTGCAAATGTTTGCCTTAATCATACATTGCATATCGAGGATCAAAGATTTTTCATTATTTTCGCAAAATTCATTTTTAAAATTCAGTGATCCTCCGCTATCGATTCAAATTTCCCGCCATTCTTTCACCGGCACTGATGTCAGCGCCATCTGACAACAGACACATTTTTAGGAGAGAGATAGGAAATTAAATCGGACCAGAATTTAGTTCGGAGTTGACCGTCTCGGTTGTCTCTGCCATAGGTTTTAGAATATTTGGGTACAGAGTGATTTCAATCGTTTTGTTCAGACTCACTGTTGAAGAATACGTGGTTAAATTCAATTGTGATTCAATCTTGAGATATGATCTCTCAAAGATTGAATATTAATGGCAAGGATATGTATCAATATGAACGTATGACCTCTCATTCCCGCCAAGATATCCTCGGCTCGATACCGGACAGCACCAAATTTCAATTCTATCATAATTTGGGTTACATTCAGTAGGTCTTTAAGATAAGGACAAAGATTCATAGTAGTTTTCATTGGAAAAAACTAAAAACGTTTCCTGTACTGAAAATGAATTTTATACATAATTATATCTTATTGTACTGATTATCAGGGCCCCCGCTCCCATATGTGCAAAGTGTGCAATGCACACGGGCGCCAACCTTTAGGGGCGCCAAAACCAAGGGCCTCAAAAAACAAAAATAGTCAATACATATAATAAACAAGTGATAACAGTCATTATGTGAGCATAACTGACTTGAGCGAATTTTCAAACAGTAGGCACCGAGGAGTGAAGGTATTCTTCGTCTTGCTTTACGCGGATGACACAACTGTCTCGATGAGTTCAACGGATTTGGGTGCGGTTCTGCAGAAAAGTAGGACCGCGATGTTCAATGCCTTTGAATGGTTCAGCTCAAATGAACTGGTTGCAAATAGGGAAAAGACTGTGGAGCTGATATTTTCCATGAAGAAAACTGGAAATATGACTCCTATAGGGTCAACAAAATTTTTGGGTGTGATTGTTGACACCTGTCTCCGATGGGATGTCCACGTTGAGCAGCTGGCTGGGAGATTGTCGAGGAATATATATTTGCTCAAGTCAATGTCGAGTAGGTTGTCGGGTGAAGTGCTTAGAATAGCCTATTTTTCTTTGGTTGAGTCGGTGCTGCGATATGGAATTTTGGCATGGGGAAACTGCTCCTCTAGGAACCGTATTTTTGCTCTTCAAAGGGGGGCTATAAGGCTGATTGCTGGTTTGAAATACAGGGAGGACTGTAAATCCACATTTGTTACGCATAAGATCTTGACCTTTCCCTGTCTCTATATTTTCGAATCAATAATACACTGTCATAAAAACAAGAGTAACAACATTACAGTAAGTAGCACCCATGACTATAGTACTAGAGGTAGAGATCTGTTGAAATCAGATTTTCGTAGACTGACCTTAAGCCAAAAGGGACCTATATATATGTCCATCAAATTATATAATAGGCTTCCTCCCCACTTCAAAACTATGACCCTAAGTAAATTCAGGAATGCAGTAAGGGTTATGCTGATTAAGAGTGCATTTTACGACATTGATGAGTTTTTGAAGTGTGATTTAAACCGATAACTCTGAGGACGTTTGTCTCCTTCACTCAGTCTGTTTTATGTATTTATTGTTTCTATTTCTGTTTCTTATTTATTATTCTA
Organism: Micraspis discolor; assembly: GCA_030674115.1. Lineage (NCBI taxonomy): Eukaryota > Metazoa > Arthropoda > Insecta > Coleoptera > Coccinellidae > Micraspis > Micraspis discolor. The sequence goes on from JARTUT010000916.1 coordinate 26,897, forward strand.
CTCAATTTTGAGAATATTTTAAATGTTTGAATATTGCTTATAATAAGTTTGTTGTGATATTCAGTCTTTGGATTTTATATATGATTGTATGTATATATTTGCATGAATTTTATATATATTTGTATGTATATATTTATTGTGTACATGCGATGAAATACTAAATTTTCTATATTGACGGGTGCAAACAATGTTATTCAATTGTGAGGCATGAATAAAGATTACTAATACTATTACTATTACTACTATTACTATTACTAGTGTTTGTGATCCTTAGACTATACTGTATTAAATAAAAAAAAGTCCGTTCAAATTCGGTTGAGAAATAAAAAAGAGTCCCCCCGCTACGCCTCCTAGGGGGGCCCTGATTTAACATCCTTTCGTTCTCTGCATCCCTAGACCATACCCTATCGAATGCAAAAGATCCAATTAAAATCGGTTAAGAACTGTAGGACTAGTTTGACTGACAGACGGACGGACGGACAAAGTGCGGACAATAGCGTATTTTCCATTAGGGAAAATTCGCTAAAAATATGAAGGTACCTAGATATCAATTTTGATTTTATAACGAAGTTACCTAGGTATTTGTTATTAGAAGTATCCGCATATATATAAAATATTTTAGTATAAGTACAAAGTAGTACTTATATACGTGTTAGTGAAAAAGCGCAAAACCTCAGACACCTCAACCTATTTTTATTGTAAAAGAATTACGAATATTGGTTTGATTCAAATTTAACCCCTATTTTTCATTAGTAGAATCGATTCTACTCACGATTCTGAACTAATTTCAGGTGTTGCGCTTTCTCATTAAAACGTTGTATATGTAGACATGAGGCAACATCTCTGTATTTGTTCCTAAAAAATTGTGATTTTTAGTTTTAGCTTATTTTCTAGTATTTATGAACAACGTGTATGTACCCCATTAGTTAAGTAAATGCTTTAAAATGAGTGTGAACTTATTATTATTATTTCATTTTCATAGTTTAGTCTACAAATAATTGACTTTTAAAGGTCAGTTATTTGCTTTATTTCAAGAACCTACCTACCATAAAGAAGATATTCCGAAATGCCGTAAGGGGCGCCAAAATCCTGTTTTGCACACAGGCGCCAGTAGCCCTTACGGGGGCCCTGCTGATTATCAACTATTTTGGCTAAAATGGCTCGAACATAAAAGAGTGAGATATGGAGTATCAAAATTTTTTGTTGGACTTTCCAAGGTAGACTTTTTCACTCCTTACATACATACAGGATTTTAAAAGTTCAAGTGTCTAGTAGAAGTTAAAGGACGATTGAACCTATCTTAAATCAGCTAAAATATTCAACTTTGTTCTACCTGAACAGAGTGCTATAAGATTTTCTCGAATATTTGAAATTTTCATAATTTTGCGTAAAAATTGAATCAGCTGAAAAAATTTTAGTCTGTCCGTGAGTACTATGACTCTCCAATAGAATGAAAATGAGAACGGCCTTGCGTGAAGTATCGATATTTTGCAAATGTGGATTGTAAAAGGTATAGATAATAAAATAGTGTGCATGTCTCTTCGACGATATTTGCAAGATATAAAAACCATAGATTTGAATTATAATGAACATTTACCAAAGAAAAATTTTCCTAACTAGGAAACATAACAAACAAGAGGAAGAAAACTAAAAAACTTTGAAAGACCGAGAGCAGAAGTGGACGTGGATACGAATACCTAATATTGCTCTGAGAATCGAATACCAAATTGAAAGAAATGAAAAATACATATGAATCACAAAGTGAATGAATAATGTGGAAAAGTACTGACGTGAATTTTCACGCGTTAGTTCAGAAATATTTTCGAGTACTATGGAATACTGCGATATTGATTTCACCGCCACAATGAATGAAGAATACTCTAGGTTGAATTCATTCTGATCATCTTAACCAGAATTCAAAACAATTAATTTTCAATCGTGGTTGCAATTCCTTACAGAATTACAGAAATAGAGGAATGGCAAGTAATTTATAACAACAACGAAGCAGACGACCTGTTTGGTCAATAACTAGATGATGTGTCATCGCGACTGAGGTTTTTTATACTTCTATTTTTATAAGGATATTTTCACAGCGTTACAGTATTTCAATTCAGCTAGTAACGAGCTATCTCATTTATACACGATGCAAAATACACCGGCCTTCGTTGCTTTTGATTATCAGCGTTGCATTGCAATTTATGTAATTAAATCGTTAGTCGTCACAGGAACTCCAAAAATTCCGATTTAATGGCACCGACGCAAATGCTGAAATTCCATTCAAAAAGAGCTGTTAACTGGAGTATTTTAACCATGAAGTCTCACTTGTGTTAGTTTACAAAAAAAGGGGAGGAAGCCTCCAATAGAGAGAGAATACGAAGTAGGACTGATAAGAACCCATGTTTAGAAGCAGATGGAACCGTGAGTAAAAAAATCGTATACCATCTTTTAGTGCCATCCTTCAAACCACGTCAGTCAAAACTTTTCACTAATTCATCGCGTCATTCGTGCTATTTTGAAAAATGGAAAAAACCATTAGCGTTCGTTGATTTGATTCCTGTAATTCGAAGGGAAGGAACGCGAAATTCAAAGATCGGTTGGTAGCTGTTTACAAGGAATGTGCACCATCGATGTTGATCCTAAGATATTGTTGGTTCGATCAATTTAAACGGGACCGAATATCAGTGTCCGACGAGGACCACCCAGGACGTCCGGATGAGGTATGGATGATAAATTATATGACATCATGATGGCCGAGTGAAGATAAGAAAGATTTCTGAGATGCTGAACATTTCATACGAACGCGTGTAAAATATATAAAATCATCAACATTTGGAGTTGGAGAAGCGGTTGCCATCATAATAGGTTTCCCTTTTGCTGATAGTAGACCAAAATCGAAATCGTGTGAAACATCGGCGGACTATCTGCGCCTATTTAAGACCAATCCAAACAAATTTTGCCAACGATTCGTAACCAACCAATCGAAGCAGCGGACTTCTCCGGGCGAATGTACTCCAACTGATGTGGTTCTTTGAAGTAAATGTGGAACAGGGATTATTCAATCCAGTAGTAAGATTTTATCTCAATTCACAGAAACGGCGAAAGGCCTTCGACTATTAGTTTTATTACAACCATAGATACTTCCAAAAGAAACACATATCGGTTTTACCAATTCACTATGGTTCAAATGTTGAAAAAGTTTTGAAAAACAAAAGTGTGTTAATATGTTACTAACAATAATCTCTGAGTTTGAGGAGAAAAGGCAATCTCTGGGCGTCAAATTTTTGAAACTATAGGTCGTACAGACACCGATTATGCTCACTATTGCAGTGGTCGGCCAAAGGTGGCAGTTTTTCTGGAAAACATCGAAAAAAACCTTGAAAATTATCAAGCACAATCGCAAAATGATGATCAAAGATATCTTTGTTACTCTGAAGTTATCAAAAAGCAGTGTTGTTGCCACTATCATACAAGAACATTTGTGTATGAAAAAGTTGTTTTCCAAATGAATGACGCGTTTCAACGAACCAATGTGAAAACAACGAGTAGATGATTCAAAGAGAGGTTTGGCTCTGTTCTCGTGAAATAAGACGAATTTTTCGAGTCAGTACATCAGAATAAAATATGGATTCACCACTTCACTCCTGAGTCAAAGAGGTTATTTCCTGAGTGGCGTCCAAATACTCAAACATTAGCTGGGAATATAAAGGCCACTGTACTCGGAGCTCGGAATTTTATTCAATAACTACTAGGTAGAAGAAGAGATAATCAACATCGTCTATAATATGGATTTGTTGGGTCGCTTGAAGAACGGAATTGCATCGAAATGGTTAAAAGATACGTTAATCAAAGGCCATCAAATGATAACCTAAAAATTTAGAAAGCACTGACGTGAGGTCAGTTGGCTTAGGCGCTCTTGTAAACCACTTACAATTATTTAAATTTTGAAAAATCATATCTCCAGAACTATTAGCTTGTCGAAGTCGAGAGTGGTATTTTAGTATACGTCTGATAAAACTGCACCATAAAAAAAATTTTATTTGAACAGTGTCATTTGAAAAAAAATTTTTTTTTGTTACTCCGAACCTATTCGGCCGATTTGACCGAATAACGAACTTAGCCGAGATATTCATACCTCAAACCTATTCTGAAAGTTTCAACTCTCTAACTTCATCCGTTCGAGAGTTATCGTGTTCACGGAACGGACGGACGGACGGCCGGACTGACGGACGGACAGAATCGATTTTGACCACGGATTATTCATCAGTAGGTCCAAACAAAACGATTGATACCACTTTTGCCCAAAAATTCGAAAGTTACAGACATTTGGGCAAATTGATAAGCACTCTGTTCAGGTGAACAAGAGCGCCAAAAATAAATCTCATGATGTTCATAATATGTAGTACATCAATTTCAATGATTTCCAGGTATAGAAGTACATAGTGTATTCTTGAAATTATTTTTTTACATATCAGGGGTCACATTTACTACTTCGCCTAGCATGCATTACCTCCCTGAAAAATAAGTGAAAGCTACATTTCCCTCCTTTACACTTCTAAACTCATTACTTCCCTACGTTTATTGATAACATTATAATCTAGTTATCACTGATTTGGTCATGTGGTTATCATTCTGGCGTTTTACTCAAATCATTGTTAAACGTCAGTTTCGATAGAAGTAAACCAGTTTTCAACCTTGTAGTTATATGATTTTTGCCAAAACGAAAAACAGTAGTATGTCACACAGGCAGAAAGGCATTGGTTGGCCATCAGCTGCCTCAGGCCAACACATGCATCCCTTCTGCCCTTGGGGCACAATGTACTATTTCATCACCTGTTGCAAAATATTTTAATTTTCGTATCTGGTTATGAAAAGTAAGACGCTTAAAAACGTCGATGAGTTTTTAAAAGCGTCACTGTATTTGTCAAAAACAGAAAAAGGTTTTGTCATACCTCAGCACGTAACTTGTTGACCGATGTGATATTTTGTCAATCCTGTTCAGATTCGTTTTGTTTGTTCGTTTAGAATATTATGAAGGAATTGATTGTCAAAATATGGCTTTCTTCTTTTATTACATATAAGAGGGAAATTCGGGTTCGCTGCGCTGGCCTTACCACCGTTATCAGTTAACGACCCCTTCATATTATTGTATCGATAAAGTGATCGCTGGCCTCTGAGAAAACTGCATTGCGGAGATCGGTGGAAGAGAAACAAACGTGATTGTGGATAAATATTCTGATCTCGTTTCTGATTTTAATTTGAAAGAAACGGAGATTCTGCCCCGAAGGTATGCTCGAAAGGATACGGAAAAACATTGCTATGTCGAATAAGAATTATCGGGGCAAAAACAACAGAGTATCATTGAGAAAGTAAGAGAGCCGGAATATTTTCTGCTGAGTTAAGAAATTTCACTTTAATGGAATTTTCTACTGTTGAAGCTCTGCCTATTAAAAACTCTGGTTTGTGGTGCGTACAAGAAAACGAACTGAACAATTCGTCTACCATTGGCCCGGATATCACACCTGCCAGTCTTGTGAAATACTAGGCCTGCCACTATTTATATTTCGGATCTCAGAAACCTCAGTGTCGACTTGTTGAATCCAACAGTTTCAAGTAAATTTTTCAATTCAACGTGAATTGTTTCATCAACTGTAGCTTGAAAGCTTGAGATTCATCGCGACCAAAAAATGCAACTAACCCTTGAAAAATTTCGTGCTATGATTTTTCTCGAATTTCAGCACAGATCGACCTGGATTATCCATAGTGTCATTGTCCAAACTGTTCATTTTAGGATGTCGTTTCTTCCCTTATGTCTTTAATGAAGGTAATATAAAATCATCTGTTATGTTAGAAACTTTCGATGATGTGCTTGAACTAATAATGAAGAATCGTCAAGTGAAAAACATTGACATAGAGTCGTCTTTGGGCATTTCAACGGAGTCGATCACTTTGATAATGCACAAAAATTTGGCCATAAAAAGGTAGTCATGTTCTCATTCGATTCCCAGTGATGTGATGATTGCTCAAAAGATGATGCGTGTCGATTGGTGCACGAAAATCTCAATCAGATTCTACATACTGCTATATCGTAACTTGTTCCCACATCACACTCAAATAGCGCGTCAAACATTGAGGCGACACAAAAGCTCAAACTCCCGTAGGTTGGTGCAGAAATACAATGATAATCTGACCATATATGGTCTTTCATTCACCCACACATAATGAGTACCCTCACCAAAAAATAATAATTCTACACTAGTTCCATCATCAAAAATTTAACGTCAACATATGGAAAATGTCTAGAATATGACCCATCTTGCAGGCAAAAAAACCAATATCATCGGTAATAAGCGCATTACTCTAACTTTTCGTGAAAATCTAGGTTATGTCATAAAATCGTCACACAATTTTGAATGTCTATGGAACTGATTGATATTCTGAATCTTTTAGAATTTTCATTATCGTAGCAATTTTGAACGTTTTCCACAATTAAAATATTATAGAACTGGTAAGCAACCAGGTCAATTGTTATATCAAACAGATGCAGATCATATTTGGCCGGTTTCTAAACTCAAAATGAACTCAGTTTATCTATTCGATAAAGTTAAACGAGAGATAACTGTCTAATTGTGTTTCTGACCACCGACAGATAAACTACACATAAACTCCATTTATCTTAACTCGTCCCGATGACGGGTTATCTCGACGTTAAATATTCAATATTCACATGACAATTCCAAGATAACCTCAAAATTATATCTCCGAAAATTGAAAATTCAAGTTCATAACAAACATGGGAATGACTAAAGAAATATTTTCAATTTCCTCATCAGATGAAGAAATTCTGGAATTCATCAATAATATAGCAATACCTCGACAGATAAGGATTCGTAGATCTCCGATGGAAATGTATAATGGTAAGTAGTAGTAACTGTCTTTTATTGCAAGCAATTGGCCATCGACCTGAGGTCTTTCAGCCTATTAAAAATACACAGTAATATAGTTTTACAAAAATCTAACATTAAACATTTGTTTATGAAAGTGTATCTAGGATATTTTCTATTAGAAATATTCTCGTGATATGATATTGATTCTTCAAATTTTTTTAGGCAAAGATACCGACTGAACAAAAGCACAGTGGGATATTTATGTGATGAACTGAACCCAGTTTTATCCCCGACATCTCAGAGAAAAGTGGCATTATCTGTTTTAGAACAAGTGTGCATTGCTCTACGATACTATGCCACAGGCACTTTTCAAATTGTTATAGATGATGATATCAATGTTCACAAATCAACGGTATCTAAAGTTATTTTCAATGTGAGCAAGTAAATAGCCAAACTATCTGAAAGATTTATAGGCATGTGAAAAAATGATACAGAAATTTTAGAAACTGAGGCGGGCTTCTATAGCATAGCAGACTTTCCAAATGTACTTGGTTGCATTGATGGAACTCTAGCTGGATTATGCACTTGCAATAATCGTTGCAACTGCAATAGTACACAACATCGCAGTACACCAAAATGATAATTTTGAGTATGAAGAAGAAGTTCCGCAACTACAACAACTCGATGAGTCAACCTGCTACTGTCGAAGGAAATGCATTCAGATGATCAATAGCAATTCAATATTTTAGGTGAGTTTAAGCTTCTCATCTTGTGAAGTCATCTGAGACACAAATAGCAAATATTCTAATTGGTATAAAATTACTACCTTTATTAATGAGGAAAAATCTCGGGAAAAATGCCATTAGTAGGAGAAAATATATGCATATTTTATAGCAAAAAGAGTGTGATAGCCGAGGGAATTCTTGATATATATATGATAAAACAACTTTGACATTTTGCGGCTCCATCGAGTTAGACTCTTAGCAATCGAACTGAACGCCACAAAATTCAACCTGAACCTCTAAAGCTAGAACCCAATTCAGTCAGATTTATCGCCTACTTACTCGAAGTCATCGTCGAACTGCCGGAACATCCAAACGGTTATATTCCAGAGTTCATAGTGCGTCTTTCCACTCAGAGCACTGAAAATCCAATCACGACCTAATATAAAATTGTGTTCGTGGCCCTCTGTTAAATCGACCAGAAACTTTATCGCAGGTTTGAACCACCTTGCGATAATCGTTAGTATGAGAATTTCTTCCAGAATTAAGGACACTACCGTTAACTCGTTCCTATAACGATCCTCACTTCTTGTATCCTAGAAGGCTTTCCGGAGTTGAGGCAATGTTTTAAGGTTTTCGTATACAAGGGTCTGTAGACTAAACTCGGAACTTGTGAAACTAATTTCGTTTTCAGAGCCAAAAAATCTGTAGTCGCCTTGGAAACTTCCAGAAGGATTGATTAATATGAAAGGAAAGGCACATTACTCACAACACGGGAATCACAGTTTTCTTTACAAGAAATACTTTTAGCTTTTGATGTTTCATCAAAGGGGGTAGCTTTTTCATATTGAGAGTTTGTTTTTGCGGACATTTGAGGAGTCTGGCTCTGAATTCAATTTTGGATATTGAGACTTAACACAACTTCGCTCTTTCTGGTGTACTAAATTATGAGTAAGACTAATAGTTCCTGGAAATCAACCAGCGATTCGTCAAACCTAAAAAACTGCTGAAAGGTTGTTTTTACTTTCCTGCTTCATTTCATTTATTGGAAGCACAAATGTCTCGCTGCATATACCCATTCAGTTATAATAGATAGGTTAAAAAAAATATCTAAAAGCACTGAGGTGAGGTCAGGCGATTTTACACGCTTGTTGTGTAATAGTAATACAACCGCCTCTATGAATGATCAAACATACATCTGAAATCAAAAGTGACCACTCACAGTTTTCCTTGAATTTTGTACGGAGCACAATTTCCCTTCTCCCAAAAACCAATCAAAATTGTGGATATCAACTCCATCACAAAAATTGTGAGCAGTTATTTTTCATTTGAGTTATACAGGGTGTCAAGAAATAAGGTAACATACATAGCGCCACGCGACATTGAATATAAAAAAGGTCCTATGAATATAGGTCGGAAACTGAAATACAGGGATTTGAAGTTAATTTTTTATTTGGTTTTTTTTCAATAACTTCGAACAAGGAGGTGAGAATCGAATTTGGTATGCAGGCGCTTTATATCATGCAGAATCTTAACATACTATTAGTTTTCAGATCACTAATAGAAGGTGTCACAAACATGATTCTTCCACATTCAATCCAACCCAAACTATTGAGCCTTATCTCTAAGTCATTATAGAGTAGTAAAAGCGATTCCTCCTCTATCTTTTTTTCAAAAAGGTACACTTTGAATATCTCGAAAGAGTTCGTTATAGGGCCAAATGCGTTAAATGATTCAGAAATCCATCGGATCAAGTTGTAACTTGAAAGATCTTCAAATTGAATTAAACAAATCGGCTTGCAAAAAATCGACACGTTGGAAAATTTTCAAAAATTTACTAAAGAAAAATTTTTCAATACTTCATACTCCATAAGATTCGTGGACGTTATTGATATCTCACATATTCTATAATTTCATTGTAGTAGCTTTTTTCCATCAAAAGATATAATAATTTTTGGCGCTCTTGTTCACCTGAACAGAGTGCTTATCAATTTGCCCAAATGTCTGTGACCGTGAACACGATAACTCTCGAACGGATGAAGTTAGAGAGTTGAAACTTTCAGAATAGGTTTGAGGTATAAATATCTCGGCTAAGTTCGTTGTAAGGTCAAATCGGCCGAATAGGTTCAGAGTAACAAAAAAAAAATTTTTTTCAAATGACACTGTTCAAATAAAAATTTTTTTATGGTGCAGTTTTATCAGACGTATACAAAAATACCACTCTCGACTTCGACAAGCTAATAGTTCTGGAGATATGATTTTTCAAAATTTAAATAATTGTCAGCGGCATTGAAGGATCTCCATATCTCCATGAAAGTAACTACGTTCGGTTGAGTAACGGTGAGAAACGTCAGAATTATTTTCCAAATAGGAGAGTACAGGTTCAATTCCGTACGGAGTTTGAACTCAAGAAGTTTTTATCAACATTGATTATTATTTGACTTAATCTTAGAGATTTCAACTTTTGTATTTTTATTCAAATAGGTGTTAATGTTACTTTCAAACAATTGAATAATTACTCGTAAGTGGTTTACAAGAGCGCCTAAGCCAACCGACCTCACGTCAGTGCTTTCTAATTTTTTTTTTAATTTCCTTAAGAGGAATGACAGAGACTCCGTCAAGGATCTCTGACGATACTATCATAGATTCCTATTCGATTAACATGGGTCGGACTTATTAATCAGTGTCAGTTGGGGGAAAATTAATCGAAAGTTTTCATTACGGTGAAATGAAGTACATTGTCAAAATTCAGAAAAGCACTGTCGTAGGTTTTCAAGTAAAGGGAATATAAACAAAACATAGGGAAAACTATGAAAAGTCATTTTCAATTTGAGATATTGATTTGTGCATTTACTGTGACATCTGTATTTGTATCACATATTACTTCTGGTGCAACAAAGCTAGGACGACAATTAGTTCATACTTAAGAAATCAATAACGTTTCTACAGGTACAAGCATTGTTTAAATACGTCTGATATCTTATGGTTCAAAATTCATCGAAAAATGTGAATTTCTTTGGTCAGGGTTATATCATGCAATGTCACGATCCATGTGTTTTTTTTTTGTTCACTCCCCCAGGCCCTAATTCAATCTCACTCTATACCTATGAATATTTAAGTTTAAAATATCAGAAATCTATCTGATCTTGACTTATATGTTTAATCTTCTATCTGCGGAACATACTTATTCAAGGTGTCCAGAAACGCTGTCGGTTATTCTTGAGAACAATGAAAAAACACTCCATGTATTAGCCAGAGAAAAATTGATATCAATCGAACACAAAGAGTAGAATTATTCGAGAAAGATGATGCTATCCAAATAATAGCATTACAGTATTAAAACTCTTCTAATCAGAAAAACGAATTCACGATAACACGCTGACATATATCTGTTGTAATTCCTAATTTGATATTTCGTATTCTGGTTATGAGATTATTATTCCAGTTATTGAAGACTGAAAGTTCCGAATCCTAACTACTACGGCAACATTTGAAGACAGCTTCTGCCCTATAACGAACTTGACGGAAATATTCAGAAATTTATTTCGTTCTGGATTTATGACTCACGCTAGTCTCCTTTCAATGTTAATGCATATAAAGCTCAACAGTTTAAAGATGAAATGTTCAATAAATATAAATAAATAAAAAAAATTGGACTATGAAGAATAATAACATTTAGAAAACGGAAATTAATAAAGCCAACCGAAGCTAAATATGATTACGATCGCAAGAATCTATACGTTGGGATTAGAGATCCCTAAATAATTTTGGGTCTTCTTCATCATAAGGTAATATTAAGAAAAATTCCAAAGAAACTATTATATATATTCGAATTTGGCAGTACAATCAGAGGCCAATTTGCGGCGGGGATCTAATATGCTAATCACATGATCATGAAAGTGAATACTCAAATTCATCATAACTACACATTTTCAGATTGGAACCTATTTTTCAATGTATAATTGAATTCTACGTATTTCAGTTATCGAAGAAGAACACAAAATTAGAGAAATTTGTGTTAGTAGTCTGTTACCATAAACTTGGGCAACTCAAGTTCATCGTAACTCCAGATTTTCAAATTTCAATCAACATTAAGCTATTTCATTAAATTCAATGTATGAAAAAAACGAAGTTAATTCCACATCCCCTATACCTAAATTGAGCAAATGATTGTTCAGCATTAATCGACAGGACATGTTTTCCAGCAATGTCGCACAATTGATACAAGTTCTAGTCCAGTCTGTAGGCCATACCAATAATACCTCAATAGAAAAGTGAAAGCACAGCAGGTCATCAGCCAACATATGCACCGATTGCAGTTATATATGAACTTCACACTAAACTGGTATAGAAAATGAATACTAGCGGTTCAGAGGCTGAACCCTTGGAAACTTCATTCAATACGTTTCAAGCTTGAAAAATTTCAGTGAACTACTCCACAATTTATGAACGTTCACTCAAATAACACACCACTCCACAAAACCTCAGTAGTGCAAGAAGGAACTTCATGTTTAACCAAGTCAATAGTAAAACATTTAAACTGCACTCATCGACCCAGCCAAGAAAATCATCAGTCTATTTTTTTCGAAACTTTTCAGCTCAAAAATGGTTGACCGAATCATTGATTAGAGAACGTCCTCGAAAGATGATGAAAAGAGCCTAAACAATTACGAAATAGATTATCTATGCCTATACCTTTATTGAACACCGCATAAAACCGGTTTTTCATTTTCGCCTCAGTTCTCAGCATAATTCGGAAAACTAAAACTTTCAAATAAAAGTTCGTACAACTCATCAATTGTAATCGTACAAACATCATGTTATCGAAATTGAAACACGACAAAATAAAACAATTTTAACAACGATGTCATTTATGGTTTTGGGATTCTCACTTCGATAGATCTCGAAAGTGATAAGGGCTGTGAAAATGGATAAGGTGCGTGTCCGATGTAACTGAACTATTATGTTCAGGTTAATGGGAAATCAATTTCATTAATAGGAGTTCACCCAGTCATTAAAATAAGCTCATAACTTCATGAGAAAGAAGGAATATTGGATTATTATCGATAACATTTTTTTCGCATACTTCAAGTTTTAATAGATATAGATCAAACGATGTCTAATGATCAGAATTTTAGTTCAGAGAAGTTTAGTTCGGAAACTGTTTGAGGAGAATGAAACTTTCATTTTCAGCAGAGTAATGGTTTTCCAAAGATGCTGAAAACAGTAGGACAAGGGGCGCCCAGTATATGGCTCCTGTACGTTTCGCCATATTCCCAAATGAAGAAAGAAGGACGATTCAGCAGATGTTCCAAATAAAGACCAGGGAGGTGTCTACATCAGAAAAACAAGAGGCTTCCTTATGATAAAAAAAAATTATTAAGTACTATAACGGGGTCTAAGGGAATTGTCTTGTCTCCTAGCGGTCTTGTCCTAGTAGAACAGCGTGCTAAATTTTTGTCAAAAATGTAATTTGCTGATATCGAGCCGAGTACTAAATTTTTGTCAAAAATGTAATTTCCTGATATCGAGCCGACAATAGTATCCAATTATTGGGTGTGACTTCCTGATGAAGAAAACAGGGACAATCTTGAGTAAGTCCATCAGGCCGACCGTATAGTCTAGATTTTCCGAAAGAGATGAGCTAGAGTTACATTTTCAGAAAGGTTATTGGACCAAATGCGTTAAATTGTTCAGGAGTTATTTGACATATGAAATTTGGTTCGCCCTATACTTGCTAGAATATACATCGGATCAAGTAGTAACTAGGAAAATATTTGGATAAAGTTGGAGCAAAAAAGCTTGAAAAATTTCGCAAAAATCCACGCTTGGGAATTTTTAAGAATTCCCTAAAAAATTTTTAAACCTCATACCGCATAAGACATCCAACATAAAACGAAATTTTGTGCAATATGGACGTTATTGATAGCTTACATATACTCAAATTTCCTGTATTAGTTTTCTTTCAACATAAGATTAATCAATTTTTCATTTACTTCAAGAAAGCAATCACAGAAGTTCAAGTTAATTAATTACGTCGATATTTACTTTTCGTGTCGACTCCTGGATCATTAAAATCTTAGGGCGGCGGTACAAAACGAAACGACAGGAAGTTCTCAATCTCCTGGCACATCCCATTCGCCTCGATAGAAAAAGCTAGAAATTATTCGTCGGCAAACACAAATACTTCGGTAGAATCGAAAAAGGGAAATGTCAGGTGCGTCAGAAATTTGAATTCTCGATGCGAGCACACATACACATTCAACTGACATCGGTTGGAATCAATTCAGTTTAATTTGGAAAATTATTCGAAATGGTTCATTAACGCTGAAATGATGTATATTGTTCAATGTAATGCACGTAGAAATCATTTGGAGGTTTTATAAGATAAGATTCCGAAAAATGAAGGCTGCTGTGTAAATCGGATATGAATTTCTGGTATCATGATGAAAAAAAACCTTGCTTACCGATAAATAAATTTTCCTGATTAGGTTGCCATATGCATTCAAATTTTTCAATTGACAAGAGCTTACTGAAAGAATTATATTTCAAATGGTTTTCACTTTATTCGTTCATTTATTTCTTGGCCAGAAAGAATACTAACGGATATTTCAACCCAAGAAAAGGAATAACAAGTTTTAATGAAGTTGATATCTACTTTGGATTGGATATTAAGGAGGAGGGAATTTGAGGTCCAAACAAAACTTGAGGAAAAGTATGAGTAGTTATTATTAATTTGAGGTATATAGGTCTGTTCATTCATCGTGGCGGTTGTATTAGTATAGCATTGTTCCAGAGCAGTGGAAAAAACTCTAGAACAAGCCTTCAAAAGCTTCAGATCTCACTTCAATGCTTTTCTAAATTCATTCTAATGCAAGAAACTAAGAAATAAAGAATATTATCAGAAAAATAGCCTTCAAGATCAATGAATCCTCAAATACTCTATCTCTTGCTACGCATATGGTTTAATTTTAACTGATAAATATATTGAATACATACTGACAAGAAATTGTTATACATTTGAATTTCTGTATATTTGAAACCAATTTACGAGGCTATTTGTGTCCCTTCTGTGACTCTGAGCATTGTGAGTACTTACTGCAGAAGTATCACACCAAAGTGTTCATCATTTTGTCGTCTTTGTTGAATCTAAAGTTGTTGCAATGATAAATATGTCAATTCCATTTCCGAAATATCAATTTGTGAACGTCGATTAAATAGATGACAGCAGATAATGAACGTTGGAAGAAGTGATATCGTGAGTGAAGCTTCAAAGAAGGCGAACAAATTGCATTTTGCCCACAATTTGATAGTTTGATGGTCAAGGGTTATCAGTATCTTTTTTCATCATCGACTGCAAAAACATTCAACTAACAGTGTTCGTTGCACTCCATTGATAATTTCTTTGAATCTCATCAATTGGGGAAACGCTCGGGGAAACGTGTTTATTTTCGGAGAGTATATGCTCGTCCGTTCTCGTTTGAAAAAATTAAAACCTTGATCTCAACGTTATCTGTACTTCATGTTGGATGAAATGTCGATACATTTCGGTTTCTGAAGAGTTGAATTCATATATGGTGCCCAAATTTCAATAAAATTGTTATGGTATAAGCTGGGAAAAAAGGAGCTGTTAAAATTTTGAATTCAGTTTGAGGGACATAGATATTGTAACTAGTGAACTCTCTCATAGCATCAATGTACAATGGTGGAATGTTTTTGTCTTTCAGCACCTACCAAAGTTTGGCTAACGGAATACTATTATATCCGACATTTAAATAGCATGTGTCTCAAGATTGTGTTCTAAACGTTTTTCTATTTTGTTTGTTGCAGGCTGAACACGTTGCACATGCAAGATCGACTAGCATGAAATCCACTCTGATCCACAACATATTCCGGACAATCGGCAATTCGGCTCTTAATTATCTTTCCATATATCAGGTATACCGGTACGAAATAAGCATTTTTTTCTCGTGAAAATAAAACACTTATTATTAATGGAAAAGTAAAAAACATTTCATTCAATGAAAGCCAGTGTTTTCAACATATTTTGATCACCTTTCTGGCCATTTGTGGATACCACGTCAACAAAATTGTTCGTTTCTTGAAGCAAACCAACCCGACACCCAATTTTTGATCTCTTTCTAGGAATCAAAGTGTTGCTCAGCTAATGCGTGTCCCAGCCAAATGTTTTGATTGTATCCTGAACCAGTTCTGCTTTGTGTGCAGGTGCATTGTCAAGCAGCAAAATTACCTCGCAAAATTTCTCGATCAATGCATGGCTCATAATGATCATTTGTTGTCGGTAGCGATTAGTATTAACGGTTTCACCAGATTTTAGGAGCTCGTGGTACAGTACACCTTTCTGGTCCCACTAAACACACAGCATTGTCTTTTTGCCGAATCGATCTGGTATTGCAGTCGATGTTGATGGTTGTTCCGGATTAATCTATGATTTTTTCCGTTTAGGAATCTTAAAATAAATCTATTTTTCATCGCCAGTAACAATTTGATGCGAAACCGATATTTATTCTTTCGTGTCTTTGAAGCAAAATTTCACAAGTGCTTTTTCGGTTTTCCATCTGTCTTTCATTCAATTCAAGTGTCACCCATTTTCCACACTGTTGGATCTTGCCCATAGATTTTAAACGGTCAGAAATTGTTGTTGTGCAACATTTAACATTTCTGCCATTTGCTTTTGATTCAAAGTGTCATCTCATTCATTCGATTCATTCGAAGCGACTCTGCAGCACTTTTCTTCAAATGAAAATAAAAAATTAATGCTTTCCGCAAATCATCACTTTCTGGTACAAAAGTCGACATTTCTAACACGATGAAAAATATGATGTCATCAATGACTTGATGTATACTGAATATGTTTCACAGATGTCATAGCAAACAAACAAAAAATAAAATAAAGGCTAGTTAACAACAAATGTCCCCTCTCGAGACTTTTGTATCTTGACGCTCACTTCATAACGATATACCTGGTAATCCACTCATTGAGTTGGTCACACAAGTCCTCGGTAGATCGTGCTCTCCTATCTATCGCCATTATTTTTATAAATATTTCTGAAGTATACTCTCTTTCTAACCGAGAGTAGTTCCTCACTTCACAAACATACATTGAAGGTATACGATGACAACTGAAATAATCTATCGGAATTGAAATTAATTATTCTATGGGTACTCTTCCCGATCCTGGAGTTTCTTCATTTTTCTTATGATTGACATTATTTTGGGTAAATATTTTTTGTTATTTGAATATTGTTGTCGTGTTCTACAAAACTTTTCATTTTATAACGAACCAGCTGTTCGAGGAGATTCGAAGTCGATGATTAGTTTTTGTTGAAATGTCTAGAGCACACTTAATTCAGCGCTAGCTGAGTAAAGTTGAAGTTGGTCGAATAATCAGTATACGGAAGGCAGGGAGATATAATTTGAAGAAATCACTAATCGAACGAACAGAAATAAAAAACTGTTGTGAGATGGTGTCATGCGCGGATTGATAATGCCCAAAATTGAAGAACAATAGGCGTCAGACATCGAAAGGGAACCAATGAAGTTCAATATCGACGTCTAGGACTTAAGTATTGGTTTTAGAAACTGATTCGCGGACTTTGACTGATGGGTGGTTAGGAGAACAAGGCCTCTCAGAACGGTCCCTTGTACAGCAGTATTATCGACCCCCTCTTGTGTTATCTCCGACGGTTTAGCATCGCTGGCAGCGAATACAGAGGTACAAAGAACGTCGACTTGTGGAATGTGGAATGGCTTCAGGTCGTCTGTTCTGATGAATCTGAATTCTCCTTGGGTGCACATGATGGCCAAAGAAGGTTTAGACGACGTCGTGGAGAAAGAGGAGAAAAACGAGAAGTTCAGCTTGATATTGAGTGTCGTGTACACTGGACACAAGACCGGAAAGTAAGCGTTATAGTATGGAGTGCTATTGTATATGAAAGAAGGTAACCTTTAGTTTTTAGTCGAGGCAACATGACAACACTCCGTTACCATATCTTGCCCGCTAGCTTGAACGGCTTGATAATCCGATTTTTCGAAAGATAAAGCTTGACCTCATATTTCCAGAGTTGGTTTAAACTTTTTGAGGAGATCTAGCTAATTTTATTGCCACGGCCGTCATATCCCTCTTTAGCTCTAGATATCTACCCCAGCGACCATGGACTTTACAAAATCTGAAAAATCTCTCAGGAAGATAGATAATCTTCTCGCAACATTGCCAAGACGTGTTGGGGACTGTCAAGATAACCGCGGGGGACAAACAAATTACTAACATATTCATTAAAAAAATTGCGACTCCTTCGTTTTTTTTTTTTAAATTTGAATTATTTACTCCTTTCTGTATTAGATATGTTCTACAAAAATAAATTTGCTTCAAAAAGTTTCTTCTATAATAAGTGATGCAATTTCATTGTCACTAAGTGTATTTACGACTATGTCATTCGGAAACGGTACGGTGAAATGACTGGAGTATTTTTGTGAAATATAAGATCCTACCGAGAATCTTACAACATTCTATCCTGGGGAACTATCTCCGGTAGAAAATGCTCCAAGACCACCCCCCCTTCCAAAAACAAACCTACAAAATTTATAGAATACTTCCTTGAGTGACATAATCATGCATATAACTAAGTAAGCAGATCCATTTTGCGTAACCCACCAAATCTAGTGAATTTAATTTTTTAATAATACAACCAACCCCCAGTAGTCGCCCTATTAAATGAAATAATGCTAGATTAGGAGAAAACAGCAACAGCTCCAGGTTTCTACTTGAGGGTATGAATTCCTGTTATGCATTTTTGTACTCTATGATCAGGAAAACACATTTTCTATACCTCACAGTAACCCTTCTTTAAAAAATCACGTGGGATATTAAACATAACTTTATTATTTCCAAATAATGCAACAGTAAATACTCATAAAGTAGATACCGAAAACCATTGTTGCAACGCCACCCGTTTACTGACCCATCACTGATTTTTTGAACTCGAATATCAAGTTTTGTTCGTCTGAGAACAATTTACTTTTTCTGAAATCGTTCAAGAAAGGGTTATGTTCATCTCTACAGTCAACTATTTCAGTGAAATTGTATAGGACAGCAATTGTTATGAATATGGAAAAGTTGAAGAAAACTCCCATATTTGATCAATTGTAGGTCTCATACAAAAAATCTCAAGATTTCGAGGCAATATATGCGGTTTCTGATTTTTCTTACGAAAGCGTTGTAGACTTAGAACATATTCTATTAGGGATTTCATTTGAATTTTAATCAATTTCTTATCTCTGCTTTTCTTTTATACAGATACCTTCCTCAGATTCGATTTTTGATAGCTTGGGGTGATCTTTTGTTTTAACCTTCGAAATATCATTCTTGGTAAGATTAAGTCTGTCTGAATTGAATGAATATTACAACCTCGATTCCAGCCTTTTATCTTAGTATTTTTCATATTTCTTACATTTGTGCGGATACTATAAGTTTGGATGAGGATTTCCCAAATTTTTGTGAAGTACAATTATATTCCGATAATCCATTACATTAAAATATAATTCAACTTGCACTTTGTCATGGAAAAACTGAAAATTATTGTACAGGAAGTCAACAATTTTGAAAATATTTCATTATCGAGAAAACAATAGTTGTATGTGAAAATTTTCGGACTCGATAGAGGAAAATTTATCCACATCAAACTCTGTAGGCTGAAAAGATTGAACACAATTTTCTCTTGCAGTATAGGCATGCCAATGCACGGATTATTATGACATCCCTAATTTTCAAAATAACTCCTTTCACAAACATTTTATGTTTGTGTTATGGTTGTGTATGTTCTTACAGCAGTACTGAACACACATCTTGTGTTATATTCTTGTCACTTCATCATGAAAATTGTTACTTCTAGCCTGAAACCAAAGTAAGCAATGGGGTAGCAATTTACCTAAAGCCCAGTTGGAGATTGAAAATTTTAGATTCTCAACTATTTGAAATAGTGACTGATTACTTTTTTCATGGATTTCTTTATAACTGACCTACAGTTAACTTATCTGATCTAACCAAAGAGAACATATTAAACATATATATAAAAAAAAAAAACTGATAGGGAACTGACAAAACTGATTTTGAAAATAAAACGGGCTTAAGGAAAAGTCCAAAATGCAATGATATGTCACGCAAAATATTCATAATACCTATTCGTTGTTCAGGTCTGTGTCAAAAATAAATTTCGCTACCTTTAAATAGAAAACAGGCTAAGAATAACTGGACGTAGACCCTCCTTCCGCACAACATCATGAAATTCGTACAACCCATAAAAATGCACATTTTCACTTAAAATATCACTTGATGAAAAAACACACTTTGGCACGAATCGCAGTTTCTTCAGTCAGTAAGGTGCAGAACTACATACTTTACTCAATCCAAAACAATAGCTGTCGGGCGCGGCGAACGATAATATTTATTAAATAAACACTACAAAGTTTCAAATTCAATGGTCTCTGTTGATCCGCGATAATAAAATGAAGATTAAATATATTCCAATTGCGTTAGTAATCCAGAACTTCGATAACGAAGAAATCGGCGAATAGAACGCACTACGAGAAACAGGCGCGTAAATTCGAACGCGTCTTCCGTACGGGGATTCCCAGCCCTACGTCCGCGACAGATGTCAGAATTGCACTACGGTGGAAGCGGTATTTCACTCCCACTCGGCAAACTCGTGGGCGATCGCGCTAGATCGTGTGTTATCGACACCCTGCACCCCATAAGTCTGCATGGCCTGCAATTAATATATTATCATTAAGTATTTAATTAGCCCTAAATATGTTACAATAAGTTCAAAGACTCATCGGACCGTAGCGCAGTCGAAGGTCATTTTTCAGAGTAAATGTCTGCAGCTGTTCCTGCGCCGCACCTCGAATCCGGAACATGGATTTCTGTTTTGGAACAAACGTTGTGTTGTGTAGGTTTTCTGTCTGATCTATAATTAAAACAATAGATTCTTCAGCTGCTCACGGACCTGATGAAATTCTCTGAGTTAATAGATTCGTAATGATATCTATCGAAATTTCAAATGTCGAATTATCAAGCAGATCGAATATTATGGGCCGAATCCGACCTGATCTAAAATATGAAGCGGCCCAGCATGAATTTTGAAAAAGCCTATGCATAATTACTTGAAATTATTTTTATTGGGAACATCAGATTATCCAACGATTTTTTATAAGGGGAGATTAGATTATTTGATGTCAGGCTGCTCTTTGGGCTTAATCTCCTGATGAACCATAATATAGAACACCGTCTCTTCAAGAGTGAGGGATGATTGTGTTGTTTCTCCAACAAAATTTAAACAGTAGAACCCGGCATATGGCTTCTGAGCTATTCAAACATACTTCCAAATGAAGAAGGGAGGACGATTTTTTACAGAGGTGCCAAATCAGGAACAATTAGACCGTTTACATAATATTCTAAAAAGAAAGGTTGAACGCAGTGTTTAATAGTACGATATATACATCAAACGTGAACCGAGCACAATTCCGAATTCTTATGAATTCATACTAGTTGGTTATTTGTTTTCGAAGGGGTTTGTCATCCAACAGAACCTTTGTCAAGAAAAATATAAATTTCAGAATAATACAACAAAGGCTATGTAGGCGCAAAGACATCAAGGTTTTTTTTGTTATCGGGTGGGGTAGTGTCAAACTAGTTTCACCCTTGTAAGGGATCATCAGTAGCACATAACCTTATCTCCCGATAACAACAAATTTGGTAGTAGGTGTTATTGAACTCCGGTAGCCGCCCCAGTGTATTATATAGACCGAGGTGACATCCAGTGGACAATCGTATGAACTTTAATCTCAATGCACCACAACAACCTTCTCAGATTATTAGAAAATTATCAAGAACTCACAATCATGAGTGCGTTAATATTCTAAAAAGAAAGGTTGAAGCCAGTGTTTAATAGTACGATATATACATCAAACGTGAACCGAGCACATTTCCGAATTCTTATGAATTCATACTAGTTGGTTATTTGTTTTCGGCTGGGTTAGCCATCCAACAGAACCATTGTCAAGAAAAATAGAAATTTCAGAATAATACAACAAAAGCTGTGTAGGCGCCCGAGTGTATTATATAGACCGAGGTGACATCCAGTAGAAAATCGTATGAACTTTAATCTCAATGCACAAATACGCAAAGTTCATACGATTGTCCACTGGATGTCACCTCGGTCTATATAATACGCTGGTGCGGCTACCGAAGTTCAATAACACCTACTAACTAATTTGTTGTTATCGGGAGATAAGGTTATGTGGTACTGATGATCCCTAAAAAGGGTGAAACTAGGTTGCCACTACTAATCGCGATAACAACAAAAAAATGATATGTTCTATAATAGGGTCTAAGGGTATTGTCTTGTCTCTTCGCGCTCTCGTATTAGTGGAACAGTATGCTATCGTTTTGATTAAATGTCTGTAATTTTAGAATATCGAGCCGAAAATTGTCTGTATAGTTTGACTTCGTGATGAAGAATACACGTTCAAATTTGAGTATGTCTATCCGGTCAGCCGACAACTTTCTATTTTTGAAAGTTTATGAGCTGAAATTGTCATTTATTCTGAATAGGTCAACTATCAAAATATCTCGATTAAGTTCGTTATTGATCCAAATCCATCCAATTGCTCAGGAGTTATGCGCGTATAACTCCTAGAATATATATCCGATCAAAGTGTTTTTCTGAAAGATATTTGAATTACGTTTGAAACAAATAGAATTGCAAAATTCCGCAGGAATCGACAGATTTTCTTCTAATTTTCTAAACATTCTCAAACAAAATTCTTTCAATACTTTATACCTCATAACACATTCGACGTATTCAGATGAAAGTTCGTACATGCATGTATGTCATTGATGTCTTACATATCCTCAAATGTCATTCCCGAAGCTTGTTCACACCATGGGATATAATTATTTTTTCATTTACTTGAGGACAGGCAATCACAGAAGTCAATGTTGATGTTAATTAATTCCGTTGTAATTTACGTTCGCATCGGCCCTTGGCTCTTTGATTCTTTGGAGCTATGGTCGAAAACAAAACAACAGAAAATTTCGAATATTCTTACATATCTCATTCGCCTCCAACTTTTAGAAAAGGACCAAAATCGTTCGTCAGAATATACAGGGTGGAGTAAATCAAATCATGCAGTTTGCAAGGTTGGTACTTCTGGCGAGTTGGGGATATTCCTATCATAATAGTTTAATTTTGTCATGCATGCCATTATTAGTCATTACCATGCTTTGGTCAGGTGAACAATTGGGCTCTGCCGTCCGTCCGTTTTTCGAAAATGGTCGATGTTTCGTCACAACTCAGCAAGCTTTCCGGGTGCACTTGAACCTTTCGCGTCATGACACCGTCGCTCACCGTGACGTAATCGCGAATTGAAAAATCTGGTTCTACACCAAAACCTAGGGGCTCAGGAAGACCTTAACTGGCAAAACACCGGAAAATACTCATCGTTACGTTTCCATTTGGAGAATTTTTTTCGTACCTTAATTGGAACAGCCTGATGGAAGAGCAGATCTGGTTCCAACAGGACGAGGCTGCGCCTCATATTGCTCTAGTTTCAATGACGAAATGACGAAATTGCGGCAAATGTTCCCCACGTACCTCGTGTCTCTGAGAGTCAATCTCAGTTGGCCTATCACTCACCGGATTTGAGCATTTGCGGTTTTTTTTTGTGAGACTACCTCATGGGAAAGGCTTTCGAACATCGGCCTCATACCTCGGAGGAACTAAAATGAATAATTTAGCCGATACTTTCGAAATCAACTCCATCAATGCATCGCTGCTGGCGGCCATCATTTTTCTGAGGTAATATTCAGAACTTGAAAAATAAAATGGCATGATGTAAAGAAAAAAGTTGAATGAATATAATTCCTGTCAGTTGCTTAGTTTTTTATAGCCTTTCAAAACTGCGTTCTCTGTTTTGCCCCACCATGTATAATTATTTCGAAAAATCGAAAAGTGTAACGTCAAAAAGTGCATCAAATATTTCAATTATCGATACTTTCATAGTTACATTTCTGAATGACATCGGTGAAATAATGTATGTATGTCATTGAGTGAAGCACCTACGTGGATTTCTACTAGAAGGGAATTTTAAACTTAAGGAAAACAAGGAGTTGTTATTTCTATTTGAGATGTGATATTGGTATCACATCCATCCAGAGTACGGGAAACGACTATTGAGGCTGTACAAAAAAGCTGCTGACATCATTTATTATTATTATTTTTTTTTTCTCACATTTCATATGGTTGTGTGATGATATAAATCGGATTGCAGACCAACGATTCAACCTCTATCAATTATTCTCCTGAATATAATTCATATCCGTCTGTCCTTTCTTACTCGTTATTACGTCTGAACGAGATTTTCACGGTAGGTGAGTGAAGTGAATATCTCAGGCGGGTTTTACTCAGCCAAATCGGCTCAGTAGTATCAAAGTAATGAAAAAAATTCCTATTACACTCTTTGAAAATTTTCTTTTGATGCAATTCTATCATACGAATACATCGATATCTTATATTATATATACATAATATATTATATTATGACATAAGTCATAATAAATGTCAGTTGATAATTTTTCCTCTGTTATTTTTTCAATGAAATAAGTGTTATATCACAACCTTCCCCAACTATGGATGATGATTTCCGTTTGAATGGGTTCCATAGCCGACTTCAAACATCAGAAGATCTAAAAAATCATCACTTGGAACGCAATACCCGATACGAAGAATCCTCCTTGCAGATTGGCGACAAATTTTGTGTATACGATTTGAATATAGAGGGTATTTCTAAGGACAAGAGTAATTTTATGTCTAAACTAAAGGACTATGGTGCTGAGATTATTCTCCTTCAAGAGACACATACGGATACTGAAAAAATTCTTCGTGAAAGAGGAACCATAAAAGGTTATGTATTCATTGATTATCTCCTTAGCAAAATTTACAGTTTAGCTTGTTATGTTAAGAAATCCTTGATTCACAATATCGAGTTAATCCAAAAAGGCAAATTTGAGGGTGTTTTCTTTATCTGTTTCAAATTTTGTATTTTTCTCATTCAGTTCTTTTTTCTCTTTTGTCTTTTTATTTCCAGATTCGATGTGGGCAACTTGAAGAAGTCTCTGTTTCCATCAATAGAAGATCACTCTTGAAGAAAGAAGTCCCTAAATATATTTCAGCTTATATTTGTACTTTCACACTTAGGTGGGGAGCCAGGGTTTTTTTACTGGGGTTTTTTCCTAGGCTTTTATGTGATACGCCGAATTGTATGACACCTCGTCACTAACCCCTGATCTATAGGCTTTATTGTTTGCCAACTAAAAAATTGCAAGCCAAAAGTTCAATAGAATATATATATATGTATAATTAATGGTTAATTTTAACCACAGATTCTTGACGTCAAAAGAAACATTTCCTTCCTATAACATTTTTCCAAATTTAGCCCGTTCAAAAGATATAGGGTGTTGAAATTTCATAAAAAAATTGCATTTTTTCCTGTAATATTCAAACGCCAATATCAATTGAAATGATCTCTTGTAGAAGGATTTTGATAACACTCGTGCATATTTTGGCATCAATAAATTTATTCCACTTCTTGTTGGTTTCTCACTACTACTCTACAGATTGGTTAAATTGCATGAAAAACAAATATCGCTTGAACTAAAGGTCCGTATCTCGTACTTCCTGGAATCATTAGTCTATTTTGCATATAAAATCATTCCTCATCTTTTCTCCTAAATTGCACCATTCTTGAGATATTTGAAGTTGAAAGGAATTGAATCGATATAATTTTGTCCAAATTTTCTGATTTTCCCACATCCAACTCTGTGCTGAAATGATTCAATAATCAGATTCGTTCAATGTTGCCATATTTTATGTCTTTATTAAATATTTCTACAAAAGGTTGGGGAAATCTCTCCAGTCTATGGTTCCACCACTAAACACTATAGATGAAATTAACCACTGAACAATTTATTTCTTACATTCACCACAAAATCTAAATTACCATTTGCTGTATTCATTGTTGAAAATGTCTAGCACCTTGTTTAATATTTAATCCAGAATAATATTCCATAATAAATAGAGATAAAGTTTTCCATCACTCTTCGGTATATTTTGACCGTTGAAATAGGTGAACTATTTTCTCTCAGGACCTGTTAAATTGACGACTTGTCTTTATGAAGAGCTGGTTTTTTATAGCTTCAGACTTTCAGGGTTTATCAAATTATATCTATTCTACCATAGCAATGCTGCAAGTTGAGCTCATATGAGTTTTAAAAACTTCGAACCCAGTCTCCTAGATTTGTTTTATACCTTTATTATCTTTATTTCATACACCGATTCAACCTTGTTCACAAACTTAGGAGATAAAAAAATTTGACCCAGTTTTAATATTTCTGTTTGTTATGATGCATGGTTAATTAAAATTCAATCAATATTGAAACTGGAAGCTATAAGCTCATAAACAAGAAAGATTAGAATAGAATGCATTTTCTGACCATAATCATTTCATACTGAATTGAATAATTTCAAACTATCGAAATAATTATTATTATTTTCTTATAATATTTTCCACATTTTTTAAGGTACAAATAACTGTTGACAGTTTCAAACAGAATCAAAACAACCCACAGAACAATTTTTTATTTGGAACTACCCACCACAGAGACGTTATAATATTTTAATGTGATAATAATTCACTCTAATTATTCTGAGGAAAATTATAACTAAAGATCAACAATAGTTACAGATATTATCTTTCATTCAAAATAACATTGCAAATATTAATTTTTTCTCTCCTGGGGTTCGGTATTAAATTAATATTCTATGGTAAGGTATTAAAATTTGACATTATCTATGAATAACCATTATTCAATATTTATGTTCTTGTTTACGTAATTAAAACAGATACTCTGATTATAAAAATCAGTATTCAGTAATTATAGTCTAAACATAATAGATTCATATTAATGATTTAACAAAAAATTTTTTATTGAAGAACACCTAGTTGATTTTTCAAAATCAAATTTAGGTATTTCTTCAAGAAAGTATAATTGCACACCTAAATCTGGAAATACTTGTAATTTATCCAGGTAAATTGTTATTGGGATTCAGTACAGAAAATAATCATCAAGCAAAGTAACATCACTTTGAAATGATTATTCGTAGTGACATCATTCATTGTTGTTGAAGATTCCGAAAAAGATTTTCATATTTTTAACAGTATGATATTAAGAGACCTCATAGATCTGTGCACTGGTCTCTGTCAAGGAGAAGAAACTTCAGAAATATCAGTGTTTGGAAAATCAAAGATGATTTTTTCTGGCTCTGAGAGAAAAAAAAGCACAGTGACAACCTCTTGCCTTGGAAGTTTTCATAGAAATGATAGTTTTCATGATTTGGAAATTTTAAGAAGAAAATTACAAATGTATGATGATAACACCCAATAATTCTGAGGTTTTTTTTGGAATTTCTCACTAGAAAGGCATGGTTTATAATCTTTAAGTAGAAAGAAAATATAGTAGAACAACAAAAATCTATATTTATGGTGTTGAATTTTTTTTACCAGAAAATTAGTTTTTTGTATCTTCCTTCTGGATATGGATCTCATCGGATGAAACATGAGTGAGTGAATCATTTCTTAGAGGGAAAATAATGTTTTTAAAATATTCAGATTCAATAGTGGATGCTGTGGAAGGTATTTTTCATTCAAACTATAGTGGACTACAGAGGGGTTTTGCCTAATGTGAAAACTTAAAATGCTTATAACTTTTCACCGCAGCTGAATATAGAAAAACCGTAATGGAAAAAGTGTTTCTTTTGATCCCAAGAACCTATGGTTTAAATTAACGCAGTGGTCAAAGACTCACCCTGTATATCGATATCATTTTTATTCTCGACAAACTGATACTTCCGGAGATAGGATCTTTTAAAAGTTGGATTACAGAGTTAGAGTGTTTTGGTTAGGTGCCCAAAACACCTCGGTTCGATTCCATGCAGGGCCTACAGCGATAACTATCATTATGTAGATGCGATATGATTTTTGAAAATGAATAGCTACTCGCAAGTAGCTAATCAAGAGCACTAGAGCTATCTGACGCAATTTCAACTGTTTCTGAATGTTTTTCATTGACTTCTACAGACCGCAAATGTCCTCGCCGCTCGGTTGATTCCGATCTAATCAAATACATTAAAGCTGACTGTATATCTCACAAGTCAAACTTGTTTAAGTATTTCAGAAATAGGGTTGATTTAATTATATTGACTAGCAATATTTGTATAATTGTAGTTATTTCGAAAATAATATGTGAATGTTCTTACCCTGTATTGCATTATTCACGGAACAAGTTTGAATTAACGTTCATTAACCTATCCACAGCTAACATAATACGTTTCTGTATTCAGGGTAATGATGATGACTACCCAATCGTAGAAAGCGTTTTGCCCTCATTTCTCTGAATAACATGACATGGAGTAAACTCATTTCATTAATCATCATGTGCTGGATGCGCCAAATAAAATATTGCCAACACTAGTATAATTAAAAAGAAGAAAAGTACTGATGAGGGGTAAGAAGCTTACGCGCACTTGTTGTAAAGTTGTTTTTCCAGCTCTGAAAAAGTGAAATACTGATAGAACCGCCACCATTGTGACGTGAACAAACCAATAATTCAAATTGAATATAACAGCTCACAGTTTTCCTTCTGTTTTATACGAAGCTCAAGTTTTCCTCTCATAAAACCCAACAAAAAGTGGTGATATCAACTCCATCGAGAATCATACAGAATATCATTCACCTTATACAGGGTGGTCTTTGACCACTGCTTTAATTTTAACCATAGATTTTTGACGTCAAAAGAAACATTTTCTTCCTATAACATTTTTCCAAATTTGGCCCAGTTCAAAAGATATAGGGTGTTGAAATATCATAAAAAAATTGCATTTTCTCCTGTAATATTCAAACAACAATATCAATTGAAATTATCTCTAGTAGAAGGTTTTTGATAGCGCTCGTGCATATTTTGGCATCAATAGATTTATTCCACTTCTTGTGAGTTTCTCACTACTACTCTACAGATTGGTTAAATTGCATGAAAAACAAATATCGCTTGAACTAAAGGTCCGTATCTTGTACATCCTGGAATCATTAGTCTTTTCTGCAGATAAAATCATTCCTCATCTATTCTCCTAAATTGCACCATTCATGAGATATTTGAAGTTGGAAGGAATTGACACGATATAATTTTGTCCAACTTTTCTTATTTTCCCAAATCCAACTCTGTGCTGAAATGAATCAATAATCAGATTTGTTCAATGTTGCCATATTTTATGTCTTCATTAAATATTTCTACAAAGGGTTGGGGATATCTCTCTAGTCTATGGTTCCACCAATAAACACTATAGATGAAATTAACCACTGAACAATTTTTGTTTCACATTCACCACAAAATCTAAATTGCCATTTGCTGTATTCATTTTTAATGATGTCTAGTACCTTGTTTAATATTTAATCCAGAGTGATATTCCATAATAAATAGAGAAAAAGTTTTCCATCACTCACATAGATACTTTGGTAAATTTTGACCGTTGAAATAGGTAATGTATTATCTGTCTGGACCTGTTAAACTGAAGACTTTTCTTTATGAAGAGCTGGTTCTTCATAGCTTCAGACTTTCAGGGTTCATCAAATTATATCTATTCTAACATAGGAATGCTTCAAATTAAGCTCATATGAGTTCTAAAACTTCGAACCCAGTCTCCTAGAAGTGTTTTGTACCTTTGTTATCTTTATTTCATACACTAATTCAACCTGGTTCACAAACTAAGGAGATAATAGATTTTGACTTAGTTTTAATATTTCTGAATGTTTGTTATGATGCATGGTTAATTAAAATTCAATCAATATTGAAAATGGAAGCTATAAGCGCATAAACAAGAAAGATTAGAATAGAATGCATTTTCTGACCATAATCATTTCATACTGAATTGAATAATTTCAAACTATAAAAGCTACAAATAACTGTTGACAGTTTCAATTAGAATCAAAGCAACAAGGAACCACAGAACACTTTTTTATTGGGAACTAACCACCACAGAGACGTTATAATATTTTAATGTGATAATAATTCACTCTAGTTATTCTGAGGAAAATTATAACCAAAGATCAATAATGGTTACAAATATTATCTTTCATTTAAAAAACCATTGCAATTATTAATTATTTCTCTCCAGGGGTTCAGTAATAAATTAATATTCTATGGTAAGGTATTAAAATTTGACATAATCTATGAATAACCATTATTCAATATTCATATTCTTGTTTACGTAATTAAAACAGATACTTTTATTATAAAAACCAATAATTTATGCATGTTCAGTAATCAATAATTATGGTCTAAACAGACTAGATTCATATTTATGATTTAACAAAAAATTTTTTATTAAAGAACGCCTAGTTGAATTTTCAAAATCAAATTCAGGTGGTCAAACACAATTTCTTCAAGCAAATATAATTGCACACCTAAATCTCGAAATACTTGTAATCTATCCAGGTAAATTGTTATTGGGATTCAGTACAGAAAATAATCATCAAGCAAAGTAAAATCTTTTTAAATTAATTATTCGTAGTGACATCATTCATTGTTGTTGAAGATTTCGAAAAAGGTTTTCATATTTTTAACAGTAATATATCAAGAGACCTCATAGACCTGTTCACTGGTCTCTGTCAAGGATGAGAAACTTCAGAAATATCAGTGTTTGGAAAATCATAGATGATTTTTTCTGGCTTTGAGTGAAAAAAAACACAGTGACAACCTCTTGCCTTGGAAGTTTTCATAGAAATGATGGTTGTCATGATTTGGAAATTTTAGTAAGAAAATTACAAATGTATGATAATAACATCCAATAATTCTGAGGTTTTTTTGGAATTTCTCATTAGAAAAGGATGGTTTATAACCTTGAAGTAGAAAGGAATTATAATAGAATAACAAATATCAACGTTTATGGAGTTGAATTTATTTATCAGAAAATTAGTATTTTGTATCTTCCTTCTGGATATGGACCTCATCGGATGAAACATGAGTGGGTTAATCATTTCTTAGAAAGAAAATAATGTTTTTAAACAGTTCAGATCCAATAGTGATGCTGTGGAAGGTATTTTTCATTGAAACTATACTGGACTACAGAGGGGTATTTGCCCAATGTGAAAACTTAAAATGCTTATAACTTCTCAACGCAGCTGAATATAGAAAAACCGTAATGGAAAAAGTGTTCCTTTTGAACTCAAGATCCTATGGTTAAAATTAACGCTGTGTATTCAAATTCAAATCACACAAAAGCGATAATTTTCGAAATCTAATATTCTTTTATAATTTTTCAAAAAATTCATCGTGTTGATTCCTACTGAAATTTGCAAGGCTATTTCTTTCAATTTCATTCAAACATTTCCAAAGTTACAACTTGATTCAACTGATATTCTAGGAGTCATTGAGTAAACAATTTTTCAGATGTTCATAACAAATGAACCATTCGACGGATTCGACCTCTTAATGAACTCGACGCAAATATTTGAAAAATTAACTCGTTATGAGAGTATGGATGGTCGGAAAGACATATTCAATTTTGACCACGGATTCTTCAGAAAAAATTTGAACCCAATCGATCGAGACCATTGATAAATATTGATCGATATTGAAAAAATACTAATATTTGAACAGAATGATAGCACGCTGTTTTACTAGAACAAGCTCGTAAAAATGCAAACAGAACTGACGTGAGGTCAGAAGTGACAGTGAGAACCTTCAATAACCGACACAATGAATGTAGGAGAACCAGCAAACCTATATCCTAAATTCCGACTAAGCGCTCACAGTTTTCGTCAGTGATATTCAGTCCAAACTTCCTTGTTGAATGATTTTTTGGGCTATTACCCTCATCATTCAAAAGACTTTTTGAAAATTGATAATTCTCAAAAGGTTTCTTACTTTTCTCCTTGATAAAGATAGAAGATGTCTATCGAAACGTCGGAAATCATTACATCCACAGTAGATGATGGTTATAGCCCAAACAATCATTCAACACGAGCTCCATCATCAACAATATCTCGTCATCAACCAAACTTCCTTGTTATATCTTTTCCATCGAAAATGGTACATCGAAATCATAAGCGGTACTTGCTTTGGGATCGTCTTGAGGTTTAAGTGGCATATGAAACACTATATAGGTATATATTTATTTGGAATTCTGAAGAAAATGCACCCTTAGACTGGACTCAATATAACGCATCTCCTTGGTATCTGAATGGGTTAAGCGCCAGTCCTGCAATTTGGATATGTGACGGGTTCAAATATGCATTTTTTCCAGAACTTCAATTTCGTCTGAATGCCATTAACCAAACCTTAATTCTAATATATAATTCACAGACGCTTAAATCGATTTCGTAATAAATATATATGAATAGTATTATGTGCTGATTATAGATAATACTGTGGATTATTTTTCGGAATGCAGCAATTAAAAGACTACTCTTTTTCTCTCATCCTACCATAATGAAAGCTAATCTAATTCTTAACATGATAAATACAATAACCAACATTACAGATCCAAACCTTTCACCTCAAAACCTCCAATATTTATGAAGTTAATGCTACGAAATGGCTATTCCAAAAAATGACTGAGAGATCTTATGTTCAATGAACCAATCAGGCAAGAAGAACCAAATTCATATTTAGAAATTCAAATTGACAATGATGATCTAGAAAACGTTTCTGATAAAAAGATAGTAGTGCTTCCACACAATCAAAAATTTACAAGGATATTAACTAATTTCTTTAAACATGATACTACCTTGTTAGCCACTAAGAATGATGAAACAGCTAATCGTATATTTAGTAAACTTAAAGACAAAATACCACTTGAATTCCAAAGTGATGTTTTTCACGAAATTCTCTGTATGAATTGTTAACATTGGAGAAACCAGTAGAACCCTCAGTAAAAGAATAACATCACCTAAAAGTTACTGCAGGAGAGAAATATCTTCATCGCCATTATCAATCCATGGAAACTACGCTGGTGATCGAATGAAATATGATGAAGTGAAAATTTGAGATAAAGAACCAGAAGAAAATGTAAGAAAGTTCCTATAAATGGTACATATATTTCAACATAGAGAAGCAACAAACTCAAGGAAAGATGTAGATAGACTCAGTGTCATTCATGCTAATTTATTATAAATTTATGCTAATTCATATAAACAATATGTCAAAATTTGATCAACTCCAACATAGTAGTCCAAAGTTATTAATTTATGTTAACTAATTTAATTTATATCATTTCCCAACTAGCAAAGATGTTTTATAAATTCAAATCCTTCGTGCCATTTTATTTTATAATAACTTTATTATGGCTCCTCGAACGCAATTTGGTCTTATTGAAATTGCCAAAGACACAATTTAGCCTTTGACGAGTATTTTGCTCTATAAGGATGTCGTAAGAACATTCTTAGTGCAAAAATACAAAACAGTTTTACAGCAAATTATAATATTGTTCTATAAACGTTAACACGACAATTTTAAAGAACATTTCAGCTTACCGAACAAATTTGTGTTATAATATATTTATATTGGTGATAAGTGATACTAGTTTGTTCCTTTGGGAACATTTATAAAACTATTCTATTAGCGCTAAGTGCAACATTTATAAGATTACTCTTTAAATGTTGTCTTTCTGATATTATTACTGTCTGAAGCATATTGCACTCAAATGCAATCTTTAAAAAATTATTATTTAATCATCATGAACACTGTCATGATAAAATCAATTTATGATAATTATAAAACACAAAAATATTTGTGGGGATACAAAATCATTTATTGATACATTTATAAAACGAACCACCATTTTGGTGCTATTATTGTGGATTGTGTAATTATGGATTCCATAGGTAAATGGAAGAAAATTAAAAAAGGTGGAGCATTTTACAGAAAAGTTAGAAAGTGCTATCAAAATATCTTATGTGGCAAAGTGATAATTGATAATAATTCGTTAGATGATGACTCCATAAAGGAAGCAGAAGGTGTGAAATCAGATGAACAAAATGATTTATTTACTTCAAGTGGTCTTGTTTTACCATGTAGCTCCAATGAAACTGCTCTTAATCATAAAGAAATTGAGACAAATTTTGAAGATGTAGATGTACTAAATAATTGGGAAATAGAACTTGATGAATCGGATGAGGAAAATCAGTCTAATATTAACAATGTGGAAAGAAATATAGAGTTTGTAAAGAGTATGAGATTGTGGGCAGTGTCTTTTAATATAGCGCAAGTGGCACTAAGGGCTTTATTCCAGAATATCAATAGACGTTTTCCAGATACACTTCCCGAGACCCAAGAACACTTTTGAAAACTTACCAAACAGTTACAATAACAAAAGTTGGCAATGGTAGTTACTGGCATCATGGGTTGGAAGTGAGCTTAAGGCAAATATTTGCCGAACTATCAGAGATCCCTGAAGCAGTTTCTCTTAATGTGAGTACGGATGGTCTGCCAATATATAAAAGCAGCAAACTTGAGTTTTGGCCGCTTCTTTTCAACATTTATGAGATTCCTAGCCAAAACCCATGATTATTGGTATATATTGTGGAAAGGGGAAACCCTCAGATCTATCAGCTTATTTACAACCGTTTGTTGAAGAAGCAAAAATTTTGCTCGAAGAAGGATTACTTTTCAATAATAAATTGATAAAGTTGAAATTGCGCTGTTTTATATGTGATTCTCCTGCCAGGGCGTTCATTAAAGGTAAAAATATTTCAAACAGGTTTCTGAAACGAAATAATTATGACCCCAAAAACATTTTAAAGGTTTTTAATTAAATATTTTGCGTTTAAGGTGTAACAAATTTCAATGGCAAACAAGGATGTCTCAAATGTACCACCATCGGAGAGTATTCTCATGTTTCCCACACAGTATATTTTCCCAGATCAGGATGTGAGAAACGAACGTATGCAGGTTTCAGGGCAAAATTATATGGAAGTCACCATAAACAAGAATCTCCATTGACGGTACTCCCAATCGATATGATAGAAGACTTCCCCATAGGTGATTCCCTGCACTTGATTGATTTGGGAGTAATGAAAAGGTGCCTTATAGGTTGGAGAGATGGTAGTTTTGGTATATATAGGTCAAAATGGTGCGCAAATGACATAGCTATTGTTTCTAATTTCTTAGAGAATTGTAAAATGCCCTTGGAGATTCATAGATCTGTTCGAGGACTTGATACCTTGTGTTATTGGAAAGGTACAGAATTTCGTACTTTCCTACATTATCTAGGAGTCGTTATACTACGTAAAGTTTTGCCCAAAGATATATATCAACATTATTTGAAATTGTTTTGTGCAATAACTATATGCTCATCTGATATATACACAAAGTTTCTTGACCTAGCTGATGTTTTGATTTGTTCCTACGTAGAATATTTTCGTGATTTTTACGGAGAAGATTATAGGAGTAGTAATATTCATAACTTAACTCATCTTGTCGACGAAGTAAGAAAATTTGGTCCTTTACCAACGCGTATCCCTTCGAAAACAGACTATATCAGATAAAAAATCTGTTACGAAACGGTAATCTGCCATTAAGCCAAATTGCAAAAAGGATGAGCGAAATAATTCAAAGTGAGGTCAGTTCCTCAAACAATAATTTTGATAGTACCAGTTCTAATTTACTCCCTATTCTGAAAAACAAAAACTCTGAAGGTTTTTTTCTATAGAATTGAATTTGGTACTTTTACTCTGTCCCACGATAGTCATAATAAATGATTTCTGACCAAAGAAAATCAGGTTATTGCTATGAAATATGTTTTATTACAAAATGGAACGCCCAATATTTTTGGCAGTAACGTTAAAAATTTAAATGATATTTTTGAAACGCCCATAAAGTCTTCGTATCTAAACATATTCAAATTTAAAGTAGTTCATGAAGACAGGGAAGTGTTTAGTTTATATCCAATAACATGTATTAAATGCAAATTAGTTATGGTAGCATATGATGATGAAATATTCTTTTTTCCATTACTCCATACTTTATAAGTTTTAAATTAAGTATATTACAGAAGAAATTTATTTCATATTGTAAAATAAATGATCAAATAAAAAAACAAATTCGAAATTTTAGACTATTATTTATTCCAACAAAAACAAAACATAAAATTCTATATAATCAGTACAATAAATCAATAAACATAATTCTAGTAAACACTTGGAAACAAAAAAAAAACTACTTCTCAAGTCATTTCTTCTGAATCTGCCTCATTACCATCATTATCTGCCTTTTCTGTCTCTTCGTGATCATATGGTCCTCCCTGATTTGTATTTTCAACTATATTCGTTTCATCTCTTTTCTCAATGTCTGTTCTTATTTTTATTGCATATGAGAGGTCTTTGGGTCTTCTTTTTGAAGCTGAATTTCGGAGCAAATTACTTTGGCTCCTTCTAGTTGAATTTCTTATGACATTCTCAAAGAATTCCTCACAATCTTTCAGCGTGAAGGTATTATCCGACAAATGAATTATTTCAAAAAATGAATTTATTACATCTTTATAGATTTTAAATGGAATTTTTTCTTTTTGTCCCTGAGCTCCTCCAGCCCAAGAGCAAAGAGTTATAAATTGCCTGGAAAATATCCTGTCTACTAGTAAGTAGCTGTTATTTATACCGTTACTACTGCCTTTTCGACCACAAACAACACTCATCTTTTCTACAAAATTTTTCCTCATTTCTTTATCTTGCAACAGTTGATCGAGTTTTTCCAGATCATCTAGTGTTTTTATTTCTCCGACCGGCATGTTATTACTTTGCTTTTCATTATCAGGTAATTCTTTAGTTATATTCGAATTTTTATTAATTTTTTTTGCCAACATATCTAACGTAACTTCATATTTAGCTATCTGCTGAATTATTAATAACTGATTATCTTTAGTTGCAGTTGTTTCCAGTAATTTCAAAATAGCATTTTGATTTTCAATTATTTTCTCTTGATAGCCTAAAATCATATCAAGTTTGTTTACCTTATCTAATGGTCCAAACAAGTTAGACTGGTCCAACTCTTCTTGAATATTTGATTGAAGGATGAGGACTTCGTCAGTATTATTGTTTCTATCACTTGTATTAAGTAAAATGTTATCACCCAGGGTAAAATCATTAACGTTTATTTGAGAGTCAATTAATTTATGTGAGAGAATATTTATTTTTTGTCTTGGCAGTTCAGTTGTAGTAGACGACGTAGACTCTAGAACCTAGAATAAATTGTTAATTATGTTTTCAATATCTTGGATATTTCAAGAAAATCATCTTACCGAGCAATTTTCTGCGAAGTCGTTGAAGTTTTCACCATATTGAATGTGTTGCTTCATAACTTTGGATCGCTTTTTTGTTGATTCTATAGAGGTTGAATCTTCTTGTTCTGTGTCATCTTTGTCTAGCATGAAGGAAAGTTCTTCTTCAGCAACATCATAGTTGATTGAATAATTTCTTTTCAGCTTGCAATGCATTCGAAACCAGGAATCTTCTGGTAGCGAATTCGCTACTTTAATTAGCTTGTCAGCCCTGAATTTTGGCCACGCTAACTCACCATTTTTCTCCCACCCAAAGGGGACAATAGTTAATTTTTTTGACCCTTTCTCGACCGTTTCCACTATCTTGAACATCCTAAAAAAAATGGAAATACCTAATTAGTCTCTGCAATTTCATAGGAAGCACTATTTAAGAATGTACCTACAAAAGTCATTTCAGAGAAGCTATAGCGAAAAAATATTCCACGTTATGGTACGTGTTTATTGGCAACCTAATTATCAACAATCAAACTCTTGTTTGCCAAAATAGATAATTAACCCACTTTTGGCCAATCCAAGGTGTTTTCCCAGACTTACCATACACATTAAATTAAATGCGTCTGTACTTTCTTTTATGTAGAAAAACTAATGCTCAACTTACCTCAGTTCAAAACCAAAAGGCCAGATAGCAATCAATAAAATGTTAGCCGAAAAACTGAAAAACAATCACACGTTCTTAGCTGTAAATTAGGTTAGTTTTCACACCTGAGCATAGAGTTTGGCGCCAAATACAAATTAGCCCTGTTGTTGCTGCAAGGGTGGCATATTCGGGAACAAACTATTTTATCACTGCTACAGCTGAAGCATTTAAAGAACACTGATACTACCCGTTTTGTTAGTGTTTTCTAAATGTTCTATTCGGAATAATTTTATCCGGTAATATCGTTTTCGCGACTTTTTACTTCGGATCATACGCGTCCTTCGTAGAGCGAACGCACGTATCGAGAGTTCAGAGTTTCAGAGGCGGACTCCGGCCAAAATCACTGATTCTCGATTTTCCTAATACATATTTGCGCGCGTGTTCCTAGTGGGAAAGGAACTATCTTGTACCCAAATGTATTTTTGTAATATCCAGAAGAAAGTCGTCTCAATCGATTATGTTCGACTTCCTAATAAAAAATTCGAGATCAAACTTGAATATGTCCGGCCGTAAGAGATGATCAGCAAAGGTTTTCATATTTTCAGAATTGGTTGATTCTCTAAATATCTCGGTCCAGATCGTAATTGGGTCAAATCCGTCGAATTGTTCAGCAGTAATGAGCATCTGATATTTGGTTTCCTTATAATAACTTTTAAAATATTCCTCCGATCAATCTGTAGATGTTTGAATAACGTTGAAAGAAAGGATTCTATCAAATTTCAAGGAAATCGTCTCGCTAGAAAATTTTTTGAAACTTTCCAAAACTTCTTTTTAAATTATTTAATTTTGGTTTCGCGAGAAGGCGAGAATATAAACTGTAAGTTCAATTATTTTTCATCAAATATATACATGTTTATTATGATTCTTTCAAAATCGTTGTATGGGTTGCATTTGTATTGCACTGTTTCGGGAAAATACTTCAGAACAAGCGCGCAAAAGCTCCTCACCTCAATGTTTTTTTACCTTTTTTTTCCAAGCAACAATCCTTCACACAATTTTAGGATTTGTGTGGCGGGTAAATTAATTTCTTTGGTTATTGTAATGCATTTTATGGAGGAGCCTGTGCTGTATAATATCAAACCAAATTTCGTGCTCTGATGTGTTTAAATTTTCACAAAATATTATTTTTGGATAATTTTTTCCGAAAAAGTATATCGCGTGAATGTTTGTCCAAGCCACAGTGGTCACTATTTAAAAATTTATAAAAAAGCATCCATCTGAATTTTGATGTGGTTATTCATAAGTTATCATAACTACTACAACTCGTAAACTATAGACAAAAAGATTTTTTTTTTTTTTTTGAGAAATATCAATAGCTATTGTGTCTTGAATGCGAAGTCCAAGACGATTTTGGATATTATGGATATATTATAGCTTCGCATTATTGAAACTAAACAGCTCACATCGTTAGGGCAACTTTTTCCGTGCTCTCGAAATTTTATTACCCTTCAAAATGCAGAGTATTTAAGAAAAATTTCTTCAAATTAAAATCATAATCAAATCCGATCACTTTTTAGGCTATTTCAAAAATGTATGTCATTGTATCCTCCGAGTTCATTACACAGGATGTTCAAATAATTAGACCAACAAATATCTAGTGAATGCTTTAGATTCTAGATATTATTCGAGACACTTTCGTTCAAAATTATATACACGAATTACAAAAATACTTCGTTAAGGAACTAGCGAGCTAGAGTTTCGTTTCTTGTTACTACATCGATAGTTCTTTAAGAAATTAAGTTAACGTGAATTAAATGCATGATTTTGTTTCGTCTTATGAGGCCGAGCTTTCCAGAAATTATTTTAGTCAAGTATTGATATTTCATTCACTGCATTATGATTCTTTACATTGTGCAGTAAACGACGAGAAAATACAAATTCGATTTTTCTCAAAACTGGTGCTACTGAACGACGTCAAACAAGGACATCTTTTTTCAAGAATTCATAGCAAAGTTCATGAATTTGATTTACAATTTGTAAAATAATGAAAGGTAAAAAAAAGTAACTGAAAATACCCTTAGTCCCCCAAAAAGGTGGATGATTGAGAAGAAATGTACCTGACCTGATGAAATGTACCTGACCATTCGGTGCATATTTTTGATATTAGCCAATGTGTGAAATGTCAATACTCGACAATGACACCGTTGAGGTTGATAAGTGTGACCTAGATGTCATCTTCAGATCAGTGGGTTCTAGCTCCTTAACGAAGAAATCATATGATTTTGAACGAAATTGTCTCAAATAATGTCTAGAATATCCCATCCGAAGTTTTTCGGTTCAATTATGGGACACTCCTGTATATCTCTAAAGGCATGACATGTTTTTATTTGGACGCCATCGTTTCAAAATGTTAAAATTACAGCCAATTTTCCATGCCAAAATCGCCTGTAGCTCGGAAACTATACAACTCTTTTATTCTAGGAGATGTCTACCTGTACAATGGTACACGCATAATTTTTTATTCCACCGACACTTTTTCCAACAGTACGTCTCTGTTTAACGAAAATGTATCCTGAAATTGAAATATTTTATAAAGTTCTATCGCAGTGCAAAAATATTTTATAAGAACTCTTACGGTGGTAAAAGTACTTTATAACATGGAAGCCATATTTTGTGTTGTTCAAACTCCCAGTACATGGCGGCCATTTTTACTGTATTACAAAAAGTCGTTTTCCAATGACAAAATGCCTCAACTTACTACTTTAGACTGTATATAACGGTAGAATATGCATCCTTCGAAGGATTTAATTTCAGTAGGGGCCAAAATGAGAGAAATGTGAAAAATTTAATTTTTTTCTTCATCTTCTAAAATTCAATAATAGCTAATATATTTGAGGCGCTTGAAAATTTAGTTATATATGTCCCATGCATCAAACAGAAAATTTTCTTTCACAGGAAAATTCACCATCAGATGGCAAATGAAGTGTCTGGTATTGGGTATATGCACATAACAGAACTAAATGTAAATGGCTGGCGTGTAAACAGATATCCAAGCATATATTTGTGAGAAACGATACTTTTCTTTTTGTTGTCTGGAGGACCATTAAAAAATTAATTATTCTCAGCGTGTATACTTAAAGAATAAAAAAGTTGTATTTTTAGTGATAGTTAAAACAAAAAAGCTACATATGCGATAATGAAACATCTTTTATAAAACAGTTTTTTTCAAGCTCGGTAAATGTTATATAAATTCCGTAATGATGAAATAATATTTAGCTCTATAACTGATTTCCAGGAAACTGTTTTATAATTGTTTCAAACCATGTTTTATAATAACTTTGGAAATGTTTATACAATTATCCGATAAAACCTGTAGAAGCCATAATAAAACAAATTAAAGAACAAAATTGCTGCACAGGAGTGCGCCCTTTTTGGCTTTATAGGTGTTGTATAAATAATTTTAAAACGTTTATAGCTACATGGAGATTTTATAAGAATTGTTTTGTAAACGTTGTTGGGCCATTTATAAAACATAAATTGCTAGTTGGGTTATGTCAAAATCGATATCAGTAGTGACTGGAATATTGGTTTTATTGTCTTCGTCTTTCTTTCGGTTTTGTTCTCAGTATTAGCTTGTATATTTGACTGAGATTCTTCATGTTTGGTTTGTCATTTACTACATTTTCGTTGCTACATTGTATGTAAATCATTTCCAATATGTCCCCTTGCCGTTGTTGGGATTTGTGGGGATTATTTCTTCACCTTGTGTGCACCATACTATACTGATGAGCCCAAAATGTGTGCGCCAGGGACGAAACGCATAAGTAGGGATAACACACTTTCGATCCTACATTGGTGACCCCGACGTGATGGGAACGGTTGACTATACGACGTGTCCTGAAAAAGCAGACGGTTGACGCTTGAGGTATACTCGCTCCCTCCCTGTAACTTCCAACGAAACTCTAGACGCCTTTCCCATTCCGTACAATATTAATAGTCTGCCACGGTATTGCGGATCTGCTTAGGTGGACATCACCCGTCCGCACCATACCGTGTGGTGTAGCTCAGCTCGGGTGGCCATCACCCGGCTACACCCACTGACCTTGTAACACGCACTGGTTTCGTTCCTCCGTCACTGGTAAGGGAGTGTGTAACGATGGCACTCTGTTAGTGGCAGGGGAGTGTGTAAGGATCTCTTGGCGGTACTCTATATAGCCACGCATAGCTTAATCCACAGCGCTTCGGTGGCCTAGAGGTTAGCGCTCAAGTTTCATACCAACTAGGTGCCGGGATCAACTCCTGGCGGCTTCCTTAAACTTCTAACATCCCCTGCGTCTATGGCATGGCGCACACAAGCCATACTGATGAGTCCAAATGTGTGCGCCAGGTACGAAACTCATAAGTAGGGATAACATTTACAATCCTACATTGGTGACCCCGACGTGATCAACGTCAACTTTATGAGGACAGGGACGATTTGCTCGAGGACGTAACTCCGAGATGCCGAACCAATCCACCGCAACACCTACTCCAGAAGCGCTCGCACTCATCAGGATTCCCGTTTTCTCCCCAGATGACCCGGAAGTATGGTTCCAGCAGATCGAGTGGTCACTCAAAGATGTCGTCCTAACAGCCAGCTTCGCCAAATTCCGACAGGTGGCAAAAGCGCTCGACGGTAAAAAAGGAGCAACGCCTGGGAAAATCGCAAGATCAAAAGACGTGGCAACTTCCGGAGAGGGTGGAAATTGGAGACCGGAAACCATCCCAGTTTTTGCGGTACCTCCAACAACTCGTTAGCGACAATACCGCAGAGGAGATCGTCCGTGCCTCGTGGATGGAGCGGATAAACCCACTCGCTCGTGCCAGCATTGCCGCACAGGACGCCCAACTGAACGTCACCATGGATGACTTAGCCAAGACCCCCGATTGCGTAATGCAAGCTCTAGGCGCTGCCGCGCCGCAACAAGTGACTGCGGTAACATCAAGCGAATCTCGGCTCTGTGAAGAGGTTGACAGAGCGCTTAGACGAACAAAGCCGCGAGTTGAACGAGTTACGGGCGGAAGAGCGCTGTCGCTTGCAGAACCACGACGGTCCTACATCGCGTCGTGGCTCGCCTTCACAACTCACAACTCGGTTTGGTGGGATGTGCTTTTACCACTGTCTGTTCGGGGCCAAGGCACATAAGTGCGAAAAATCGTGCACCTACGCTGGTACCGACGACGCGAATGCGGGAAACGGCAAGGGCAGTCGCTGAACGCGGCGGGAGACAGCTGCCCCAACACACGCGGCTTGTTTTTGACTGACCGAAGCAGTGGAGTAGACTTTTTGATCGACACCGGCGCTGACTTGTGCGTACTTCCGCCACGTTTAGTGAAAGGCCTACGAGTAAAAACCGGGTAAGCTAACCGCGGCTAACGGTAGTGCGATCGAAACGTATGGTGTGATTCCGCTGACACTCAACCTCGGTGTCCGCCTTGATTTTGCGTGGAGTTTCGTTATCGCAGATGTGTCGAAGGCCATCATCGGGGTGTATTTTTTAACTCATTACGACCTCTTCGTGGATCTGCGCAACGGACGCTTACTTGACCGAATCACGAGTATCAGTGTCACGAGACGGGACTCCAAGTGCGCGACTATCGCCGGAATTAGGACGTCCGCGGGTGATACCCGCTATCACGCGTTGCTCCAACAGTTCCCGGAGCTGACACGTTCTGATGGTGCTTGCAAAGCAGCGGATGTAAAACACCGTACTGGGAAGGAATTCGAAAACATGATTCAATTGGATATTTCTCGCCCATCGAAGAGCAGTTGGGCTTCGCCACTCCACATGGTACCAAAGAAGGGAGACGAATGGCGTCCTTGTGGAGACTACCGGGGACTAAACGCGCGCACTTTACCAGATCGATATCCAGTGCGCCACATACAAGACTTCACAAAAATGCTCTGTGGAAAGTCAATTTTTTCCACCATTGATCTGATGAAGATGGCCATCACCACTCCGTTCGGATTATTCGAATTCCCGGC
Organism: Micraspis discolor; assembly: GCA_030674115.1. NCBI lineage: Eukaryota > Metazoa > Arthropoda > Insecta > Coleoptera > Coccinellidae > Micraspis > Micraspis discolor. Next base: position 70,567 of record JARTUT010000916.1, read on the forward strand.
AATGAAATTTGGACTACGAAACGCCGCCCATACATTCCAACGGTTCATCGACGAGGTTCTCCAGGGACTCGACTTCGTGTACGCCTATATTGACGACCTACTGGTGGCCTCCTCGTCCGAGGAAGAACATTTACGCATCCATTTTGAACGTCTCCGGCTGTACGGAATTGTCGTCAATTCGGCGAAATGTTGCTTTGGCGCTAAAGAGTCAAGTTCTCGGGATACCTAGTATCTGCTGATGGAACAAAACCACTCCCCGAGAAAGTCATTTTAAAATTGACATCAAACGATCTCATCCACTTGTTCACAATTCTGTCAAAGAAATGTTACTTCAGAAATATCATATTTCAGACAAGCCAAGATGGTGCTTTCTGGGTTTGAGTTACAAAAAAGCAATTTGACAACCTCACACGTTGGAACAGAGACAACCGAGACGGTCAACTACGAACTAAATTCGTGTCCGATTTAATTTCCTATCTCTCTCCGAAAAATGGGGCTGTTCTCAGATGGCGCTGACATCAGTGCCGGTGAAAGAATGGCCGGAAATTTGAATCGATAGCAGAGGATCACAGAATTTTAAAAATGAATTTTGCAAAAATAATGAAAAAACTTTGATCCTCGATATGCAATGTATGATTTAGGCAAACATTTGCAATATCAAAGATGAAGATTTTTTCATTATGTTCGCAAAATACATTTTTAAACTTACATATCGATATTTTCATCTTGAAAATTAAAAATATTTATAACACACTATTGATTACAACTCTTTTTATTGAATAATATGAACATTTCATCACTCATTCTATGCTCTCGAATTGATGAAAACTATTGTACAGAAAATGAACATAAAATGATGCAAAAAATAACGAGGGTGCTTGAGATAAGAAATAATGAAGAATGTGGATGTTGGGGAAAAACTAGCAATACAAATTTGAGCTATGGCTGGAGTAATTTATGATTCATGATCAACTTTCAACAAGAAGTGGACTTTACATGGAACTGAACAAAGGTTGAATTAACAGAACAGACTACTGAAATAAAAAATAAATCAAAAATTACTCATGGCGCATATTTTTCAATTTTTTTTCAAATGCTTTTTTTTTAGCTTCGGATTTAATTTCTTCTGATTTTTTTTTTGCACCACCAAGGAATGCCAATCCTACAGATCTCAGAAGTCCTTATATCCCTTATGCGATCCCTGTGTTCCGAACAACCCAGGTCCTCAAATACAACGTCGGATCTAAGTATCTGAAGGGCTGATTTTGTTATTTTAGGATGGGAGGGATGGTCTTTTAAATATTCCTCCAGCCTCGTGATTCCACATCCTACAGCAACTGTGAATTTTTCACTAGGGTAAATTAAAACAGATCTTTGATCCGAGCATTCTTTAAAAGAATGAGACCTCTTGCGAACTCCAATGCATCGTTTGAAGCGGACGCAGCAAGGGATCGATTACTGGGGTCCCAAATTATATAATAGGTTGCCTTCTGGGTTTCACTGTAAGTCTCATATGGTTTTCAAGAAAGATGTAAAAAGGTTGCTTCTGGATGAGACAGTGTATTCTGTTGAGGAGTTTTTGTTGGACGGAACTGTGGCTGATGTGTGTGGTGGATAAAATATTGTTGCAAACATTTCATCACATGTTTATTTAGATGTTGTGTCTTATTTTGAGAAATTGTGTTATGCTCTATATTTTATATCTGTGATCTTTACCCTGTTTTTAATGTGTTTTTGATTGACCCCATTTGTAATTTTGATTGCAAATAAAGAGTATTATTATTATTATTATTATTATAAATTGTGAGGATCTGAGTTAGATGAAATGGTTATCTGGTCGCATAAGGAACAGCTTATGTGTCTTTTAAGGCCCTTCACAATAAATCCTGACATATAAGCAACGGAAAAAACTCTGGGATTCCCTGAAGAAACTTCTCCCTCGATTGTTCTACTCATTCCTTCAAATGAATTGATTCCTCAATTATTGCATGTGATTCCTCCATTACTTCAATTACTTCAATGTCTGATGAAGGGTTGACCCAAGCCATAGGAATGTTCAACTTGTTGCGATTTGAATTTTTAAAAGAATTTTCACTAAAATGTCCATCATAAATTCTATGACGTTTTCTTATCACAGCACTAGAACGAAGACCAAGAGCATTCTTCCACAAATTCATCCTACAAAATAAATTTTTAACTTAAATAATATACTTTCCATCCAAAGCAAGCATCAGATGAAATAAATATAACTTTTATTCTTACCGCTCAGGATTGGAAGGAAAACAAAATAAATTATTGACTTCTGTTCTCTACAGCACCGCATATAATACAATGATTATCACCCATCTTTTTGAGTAAATATCAACTCACTTTTTCTCAAATTACAACTGTAGACGTTGGTGGTTGAAATTAAAAGAACCATGCCAAATGTTTTCAATACAAGTTTTAATATTTGTAGGTTAGGTCCAGAGCTGTGCTAAGCACCGAACAAAAGTGCTTCGAGCACTAAGCCCTAAGCACTCGAAAAAAAAGGCTTCGAGTCTCGAGTTCTAAGCACCGCTTTCGACAGAAGGCTCCGGATTACCGAGCACTTTTGCAAAAGTAATTGAATATTTCGAGCACTAAGCACTATAGTGGGAACTATTTTATGTAATGTTTTTTGATTGAAATGAAAACTCTTTAGCTTCATCGACATATCTAAAATTATGATTTCGAGACTGGGAAAAACACAAAAGCCATTTTATTTGTTTTGTGAAACGCATGCATTCAATTTACATTCTGGTACTAGTTAATCTTATTCGTCGATCTGAATCTGAATGACTGTTCCTAATCAATGCATAAAGTTGAATTAATAATCGAGGACCAATTATTTTATAAGCGAGAGCACATTACTGAAAAAATGTGGAAAGCACTGACGTGAGATCAGGAGCTTTTACGAGCTTGTTCTCAGACTTGAAAAGAGTGCGATTCAAAATCAGCCAGCACAATGAGTGTGAAAGAATCAATAAACATATATCTTAAATGGAAGTTGAGTGAACTTACAGTTCAGCAAATTCTTCGATCTGGCATTCTTTCCACATTTTTATACCATATATAAGTTGTTGTAGTTGAGTGTCATCAATTATAACCGAATTTCAGATTCATAATTGCTGAGCTATCGGACAGGTCTGGCCCAGTAACTAACTCGACTTATATTTGGATAATAAACTAATTCTATTAATATGGAATCTCTATCTCATCTCTTTCGGAAGATAGAGAAAGCCAAACATTATCAAATTGGACCACCGTTTCTTCATCACGAGTCAAATCCAATCGATGGCGATCATTTTCAGCTCGATATTCAGAAATTACAGACATTTGGGAAAAAATAGTCCTCTTGTCGCAAAATTCATAATGACATTTCCATTCAAAATATGACAACTGCACACACCAGTATTTTAGACATGTTTGTCATAAACATGAACCCACAGAATTAGTTTCATTTTCGGCTCACTATTCACTCATTATGACAACTTGTCATAAAATTAAAACCACCCTCATAGAGATTTATAGTTGATGTGATGTGAATTCATAGATAGAAATATAATCTGCCTTCATTTTCAGAAAAACTCTTATATCTTCTGGAGATTGTACGCCATGATGATGAAATTTTAAAATATTTAAGGTACCTATACCCTGCATAAATGCCCTAAATTGTTGTGATCTGACGAAGAACTTATGAGATATCGTGTATTGAAAAAATAACATTTTGGGAATTTTTTAAAAATTTTCTCTCGTGACGATTTTCTCAAAATTTGGCACACTCCTTCCTTTTAACGCTATCTAGACATTCAATATTCAAGAAATTAATGTTATTAACTGCTAAACTATTCGATGGATTTGGCCCAATAACCAACTTGACCGAGATATTCGGACACTCGACCTATTCTGAAAAAATGAAAACTCTAGGTCCCTTCCTTCGGAAGATAGAGAATATACGGCCGTAGGGCCGGCGGGCCGGACATACTCAAGTTTGACCTCGAATTCTTTATCAGGAAGTCAAACCCAATCGATTGAGGCCATTTTCGGCTCGATATTCGAAAATTACAGACCTTTGGGCAAAACGTTAGCACGCTGTTCCACTAGGAATAAGCGCGCCAAAAGGTACTGAAAAAAATTAGGTGTATATATTTATATTTTCCTTATCAGGTATAGACAGGGCGATTCACGGGGATGGCCTATTTGGTAGTCGTTTTTGGAAAAGGGATCAGGTTAAAATTTGCATGTTTAGTTGAGACAATGATTCTTTTTGCGCACTTATTCCAAGTGGACCAGCATGCTATGGTTTAGCCAAAACGCTTGTAATTTTTGATAATGGTCTCAATTGAGGATTGGGTTCGACTTCCTGTTAAAGAAGCCGTGCTCAAAATTGAGTACTCTGCCGGCCGGCCAGCCATTTACTCTCTATCTCCCGAAGGAGATGACCTTGAGTTTTCATATTTACACAATATGTTGATTGTCAAAATATCTCAAATATCTCGATCAAGTTCGTAATTGGGCCAAATCCGTCGGATAGTTCAGCAGTTATGAGCATCTGGAATTTAGTTTTCGCAATAATTTCTAGAATATCCATTCGATCAATTTCGAACTCTTAAAATGTTTGGATAACGTTAAAAGAAATGAGTGTGTCTTATTTCCAGGGAATCTTCAGGATAGAAATTTTTTTTAAATTTCCAAAAACGGTTTTTTCAATACTCATTATCTTATTAGATATTCGTAGTGCTAATCTGACTCAGCTCGGTGTCCTCTAACTACCTTTAGCTTTTGTTCATTTACCAATGAATCACCTTGTATAATACTTGTAGTTGTGAAATACTAATGTGAACTATGAGCTACAAACATTTTACACAATTATTCTTGTCAATATTTGGATGGAGCATAGAAGTGAAAAATCTGAAAATGCTGCAAAGCAGTCTCAACGCGTTTGTTCTATGAGTGATACGATATAAACATGCATTTATACGAACACAATTTAGCCCTTAAACAACTTCAGACTCATGAAGTGTCATCAATGGAAACATAAATTATTGAAAAATAAGCATTTGACCTACAATGCACAAAACACATTTTGATGAATACCATATAATTTCATCCAGAAAACCTTATGAAATCAAATGTAGCTGATAATCAGATTGCTTATAGAAATTTTCCTATTTTGGATCCCTTTTTTGTGATGAGACACGAAGGCTTATAGTAACAAGGAATGAGAATTCAAAATTTCCAATCTGTTCGCTTTCGGTTCCATAACATTATAATATATTTTCAGGATTGATGAAATTTAATTATATTCAGAAAATCAACAACGTCCATAGAAACATCATAGATATCTGACGAATATCTTATAAAGAATCGGTTCTAATAAAAGAAGATTTTTTTGGGAATTTTTAATAAATTTTCTAGAGTGGCGATTATCTCGAAATTTGGAAAATCATTTAATTTAAAATCATTAGAACACCTTCTAAATCATAAATTAATCAGATGAATATTCTAGGCGAAAATCAAATTTTGAATGCTAATAACTAACGATGGATTTGGCCCAATAACGAACTTGACCGAGATATTTGAACGATCAACCTATTCTGAAGAATGAAAACTCTAGGTCATGTCCTTCGGAAGATAGAGAGTATACGATCGGAGGGCCGGCCAGCCTGACCAACTTAAATTTGACCAAGGTTTCCCCATCGAGAAGTCGAACCCAATGGATTGAAACCATTTTCGGCTCGATATTCGGAAATTACAGACATTTGGACAGAACGATAGCCCGCCTGTTCCACCAGTAACAAGCGCGCAAAAACAAAAAATTTTTTGGCCTTCATAACCATAAAATCAAATCAATGGTGACTGAAGAAATACTGAATATTAATTCAAAACTAACATATTATCTTTGCGCACATAAAAAAATCAAATACTGTACCTGCTTATATTGACCCTACTTCAAGAATTCGGAAAGGCTTAGTGCTTAGCGGATTACTAAGCACTAAGATTTTCGCGAGAGTGCTCCGAAAAACAAGCTCTAAGCACTAGCATTTGAAAAGTGCTCGCGAGTACAGTGCTCGGAAGCACTAAAGTGCTTAGAGTGCTTTCACGAGCACTAAGCACAATGCTTTGGCACAGCTCTGGTTAGGTCTATGCGAAAATTTTCTTTTTTTTATTTATATTGCACATAAATATTTTCACTCATCCAGTCAATGTATACAGCGACATCTGAAAGTAGGTTCGAAAACTGGAACTAAGATAGACTTATGCTAGTTGAGATGGAACAGACAGTGACACAACATAATACTTAACATCGGACAAAAATTGGCATGGAGTTGACCGTCTCGGTTGTCTTTGCGTTGGAAGTGTTCGTGGAAGAGATTATTATCAGGATTTGAAATTCTTGAGAATATTTTAGTGTATAAGGATGATATCCATCAATTCTGAGATTAAAATAATTCCTTGCTAGAAAGGGTTGGCTTATTATATTGTAGAGGACAGAAATAATGACAGATTAACAAAAATCTTTATTCACTGCCTTGAATTTTTTTCAGCAAAAGAAAATTATTATTAAGTATTATCTGTCTTCCGAATATGGACCTCATCTGTTGAATTGTAAGTGACCGAATCATCTCCGAGAAAACATGAAGTTTCTTCACCTTTCAGATTCAATTATGGATATAAAGAAGGTAATTTTGATTCAAACTAAATAAGAAAACAGAGGGTTTTTGCCCATTTTGAAACATAAAAATAAATATGGAGAATAACAAGCATTTTGTCTAATTTTCACATTATTGACCTTACGGCACGACCGGTTTCGGTAATGAATTCATCGTCAGGTGCTATAGATACAGACTAAAATATCTTCCTCCTCTTAAACCTACTGGCGAATGGCTTATCTCACTCATAGGCATATTCGACTGAGGAAAATTTCATTTTCTCAGCAGTTAACGAAGCATGACCTAAACCAAACTCAAGATATCGATCAACTCACAGTGGACAGAACACTTCATACATATATAGTCCAATCATCAAATACAGTAATGAAAAACACGTAATCAATCCAAACCCACACTATCAGAGATCTGAGACAATCTATCAGCCGAGGAAGTGGAAAGACAATTTCGCGAGCAATTGTGAGAAACGAAGTGGCGAAGCAACTCCTGAAAACCAATCACTTTAAGGGTCAATCACTCATACGTTTTCGGGTGAATCGTGAGGAAGTAGGAGGAAGAGAATGCATCCATATTTATAGGAACCGAATAAAACCTTAAGAATTATCCTGCCTCCGGTAATGTGATTGAATATTGACAACTCCAAGAAAGAGGGAGAAAATCTCAAATTGAGATGAAACCCATCGGATTGCAGACATGCGTCATCTAATCCCTCTGATGGAGGCAACAGGAAATAATTTGATGAAGATACCTTTTCCTGTGCTGTGGGAAAAAACTATATGTGATGTAATATGAAGTGAAATTGTTTTTGTTGTAGTCCTTACTGAGATTACGGGACATACTTTTACCCAAATGACAGTAATAGACCAATACTCTGCCTAGCATGGTATCTAAGGATTGGGATTGGATGCCTGATAAAGAATCCATGGACAGAGAAAGGTTGGTCGAATCATACGACCATTGATCCAACAATCATATACGAGGGTTGCCTTTTCAATTTCGACCGAAGAGTTGCCATCTGCCAACTGATAGCTCTATTGAAAAGCTTGACATTTTTGTGGTTATGCAGAGTTAAAACATTTTGACATATAGTGTAATTTCAGTAACTTAAAAAATTTATCTCGCCCAAGAAATGGAATTAAATCGTGAGCATTTTCGTGCGATCATTTTTGACAACTTTCGAAATGGATTAAATCAACAACAGTGCATCCATGAGCTTATATCAATTGATCGATGGTGAATTCAACCGAGGTCGTAGTACAAGACGAATTTCCTGAAGGTCGTCCAAAATCAGTTGTTGTTCCGAAAACCATTGGTTCTGTACGCCAATTGATCTTGCTAGATCGTGCTAGACCTATCGTGAGATTTAGATGTTCTAAGCATTAGTGGGACCAGCATACATTCAATATTGCATGAACATTTGACAATCATACGATAAACAAAAAATATTGTTCGCGTTAAATCCCACACAATTGGTCAATCGCTCGAAAAATGGCTAGTGTCGTTGAATTAAGTGCTCCAATTTGATCGCGGTGCTTCGAAGCATATCGAAGACATCGTGACAGGTGATGAATCGTGGAATTATGTGTAAAAGCCCGAAAGTAATCAGCTGTCGACTGTATGTGTGTTCCAAGATGAGCCAAATCCAACAAAAGTTACTCGCGTACGAAGCACCTCCTCGCAAATGTTCGCCTGTTTTGTCGGGAAAACTGGACATGTCCTAATCGTACCTCTAGAACAACGCAGAACAGTCAATTCTGAGTGGTACACAATCATTTGTATGCCAGTTGTCTTTCAAGTAATCAGGACAACCAACCGCATAAGACGGATCACCCTTCACCACGACAAGCAAGCTCTCACACATCGGCTCAAACAAATGCATTTTTGAGCACTATAAACATCGATTTGATAAGTCATCCGCCGTATAGTCTTGACTTGGCACCGAATGACTTCTTCTAATTCCCGTACTTGAAATATAAAATGGGAGGTCGGAGTAACAAAAGTGCGTCGACATTTGGTTCAAACATATTGAACCAGTACAGTTCATTTTCTTTATTCTTGGTTAGATATCAGCGCTCAATGACTTCACTTCAGGAAGGTACCGATCTTGATTCAATTGCGATAATTACGATAGTTAGTTTGTGAGGAGATAATCTTGTTCTAATTCTTTTTAACAACCATATTAGCGATAAGCTGGAATAATAATAATTTTCATACTTAATATTAATAATTAGGACAGTGGTGCTTGGTGTTAGTTAGTTTTAGAACTGATTGCTTCACGGCGTTCTCTGTATGAATAAAAATCCAGCAACCTCTCATCCAGGACTTTGATTAAGAAAAATCCCGTTCCTGCTCAGTATATAGATCTCAATGAGGAATATTTTGAAAATCAACAAAGCTACTTTCGATTATTAATAGGGGTTTTTGTTCTCTGATCCCGAAATATAAGTGGCAACTGTCGATGCGTTTAATTTTTATCAATTATATCAAGGTTTTTTGAGTACTTGGCATACAGGGCTATTTTGATAAAACAACCAATGGTTAATTCACTTATAGTTAATGAAATGGTCTAACATGGTTGTGTATGAAAGGTTAGGAGCAAACATCCGCCTTGAACAGTTCGTCAAACACACTACATTTTACATCCCACTGAGAGTCTTTTTTTTTTGTTTCGACCAAATGCAAATTGCTTTCAAGTTACAACTTGATCTGCAGTTACAGAGGAAAATAAATTTCAGATGCTCATAACTTCTGTACCATTGGACTGATATTGCCCAATATCAAACTTTATCTAGAGGTTGGGACAGTAAAACTATTGAGAAAATATGCAAACTGTCGGAAGATAGAGAGTTTACTTATGGCCGGATAACATAATCACGTTTGACCCTGTATTCTTCATCAGGAAGTCAAACTCAATCGAATGAGACCATTTTTGGCTCGATATTCGATAATTACAGACATTGGGGTGAAACGATAGCACGCTGTTGCACTTGACCTAGCCCGCAAAAAGCACAATTACCTCAAAAGGATACCTATAGATGTGTTTTGGATTTTACCTTATTGCTTTATGCTCACCAGGCACTCGAATTCTCTGACAATAATTTCAGTAATTTTTTGTTAGCCACTGTCAGTGTGAAGTTTTTTTGAAATTGTTCGATGAGAAGGAATGCAATATTCACTTGTGTTCATCTTGGAACGGTTTTCTTAACGGAACTGTATAGATTTCTGAAATATTTTGAAGAAACTCTTCTGCCAATTTTTGGATAATCACAATTGTAACACTGGTCAACAGTGGTTTTGGTGCCGAAGATTTTGGAGGTGATTTCGTATGAATCTGATGCCCTGAATTCAAATATGCTATTAGTTTTTGCCTGTCAGCTCAAATTTTTAAGATATCAACATTTTTGTGAATTATACATTACACTTTTTTGAAAGAAAAACCATGGTTTAAAGAAACGAATTAATAAAGGAATTTTTATTATCATCATCATCATCAACTGTTTATTTGTCTTAAATTTCCACAATTATAAAATGACAATAATGAATAAATACTAGACAAAAATAATACACAGATATTAGAGATATTATTCATTATATACTATAGAAAACAGAAAAAGTCATCATTTAAACCAATTACTCACTAAACATTTCGGAAACTTCTTTTGCGTGACATTCTTGAATGTATTTTAGAACAATCCCGTTTTAAAGACCAGCAGTAATCTGCCATTATGTGAGTATCCCATCTTCCTTGATAGCGATCCTTCATACATCTGATATCTTGGTGAAATCTTTCACCTTGCTCCTCACTAATGTCGCCTAAATTATAAGAAAAACGGTCTAAGTGGTTGTGTAAATAGTGCACCTTAATGCTCATGTTACACCCAAGTGATCTGAAATTATTCAGCATCTCATTGACCAATCCAACATAGTTTTCAGTTTGGTGTTTACCCAGAAAATTGTGGACAACTGAAACAAATGAATTCCAGGCATTTTGTTCAATCTCAATCATTGAATTTATGAAGTCAGGGTCTTTAATCAGCTGTCTTATTTGTGGGCCATCAAATATTCCTGCTTTAATCTTTTTCTTACTCAGCTGAGGCATTTTTTCCCCTATATATGCAAAGCATGATCCATTCTTATCAAGAGCCTTTACAAACTGCTTCATTAGACCCAGCTTGATATGCAGGGGTGGAAACATGATTTTCTCTCGCAGAACTAAAGGATCATTGATGATATTCTTTTCCCCAACATCCATGTTTTCTCTTCTAGGCCACTCTTTTCTAACCCAGTGTTGCGTTTTGTCTCTGCTATCCCAGAGTCACAAGAAAGGATCCTTGGTGTGGCCACTTTGCTGTCCAAGGAGAAAGTTTACCATTTTTAAGTTTACACAAATCACCATTGGTGTTCATTATACTTTATTTTTTCCAAAACCAAAGCTATGTTGTCATATTGCTCCTTTAGTTTCGTTGAGTGAGCAATTGGTATTGAGCCATATTTGTTTCCATTATGTAGAAGAACACATATCAAACTTCGCTTTGAGCTGTCAATAAATAGGCGCCAATCATCCGGAAAATATTCAGGAAGACCCATTTTTACCAGGAGTTCTCTAATAGCATGGCAAAATACAAGATTTTGTTCTTCAGAGAAAAAAGGTAGCAGATCTTTCTCTCTTGTGCGATGAAATGTAATTTTCGTTCCTGGTTCAAGTACATTTTTTGCCTTCAACCTGGAAGCTAGTAATTCAGACGCTTCTTTCGACAGGTTGAGATCGCTAGTGAGGTCATTTAAGTCATCTAGGTTGAAACATTGGGGAATTGATGACATCGTTTCACTGTCATCTTCGGTAGTGTCAGAATTCTGATCAGAGAGGCATGTTTCCTCACAGAGTTCTGGTAGCTGCTGAAAAGTTGGAATTGCCACTTTTTCTGAGTAAGGGATAGGACTAAATCTTCATAAGTCTACTTGTAACGGTTATTTCGATTGATTCCAGTAATATTTACTAGGCAGAAATAACAGTCATCGAAGTGATTTTTTGGTTCTCTCCAAACCATTGGTAGTCCGAATTTCAGACTTTTCCTTTTCCCGGTAGTCCACTGTCGTAAATGCTCTGTACAAGTTTTATAGACAATATGTGGTGCCCAGGTTTTATCCTGATCACCAAGCTTAACACCAGAATATCAAAGATAAGCCCTCTTCACAAAGTCACTAATAGTTTTTCTGTTTTCCAAGAACGTGTATTCTCCGCATATGTAACAAAAAATATCAGGATGATGTACACAGCTTCTTCTACTTGAACTCATTTCTATTCAACAACACAAATACAACAATCCACATTAACAATCTACTCTTTAGATTTACTTTTCAACAACTCGATACTAAAGAGAAATTTCATCTATCGATCTGCACCGCGGGAATTCACGAACTAACCTCAACTCTCAACTGCAGTTGAATAATTATAATAAATACTATTATTTTAAAATCAATTTGTTACAAATGAAGACTGACAATAAGGAAAATATACAAGAATCTATCTCTTGAATAAATTTCACAACACTCATACTGAAAACATTGATAGATAAGTGAATTTATCTAAAAATCAGAAACTGATACAGAAAAACTGCTATCATATTTAGATTCAGCAATAAAAATATAGTTAAAATCAGCTCAAAAATTCTAGGCACCTAAAAAAATTGTTTTTTTTTTTTGTAGGGCTGTGAATCGACGACTTCGGTTTTGGGCCTCTTTTACAACTTTTTTTTTGTATGTTGTTTTTTTATGGTTAGAGCTCATGTAATATGAATGAATCGGTAAAATGAATATGTTATGTTCGGTCTGAAGATCAGTAGCTCGCTGGTGAACAAACGAGCTCGAGAACTGATTCTAACGATGACGTCGTAGTCTTCGTGCTTGCTCCGCTCTTTTTATGGGGCTTCAAGCATCCCTTACAACGTCTTTAAGGTCAGATAGTTGACTGAGGAGACTTGCAATAGTTTTCACACCACCGTTGAGGTAGATTGCCCAGTTTGTTTTATTTTAAATGGTATCCATGCATTTTTCCTATTAGTAACACCAACTCTTACAGTTCTCAATTTCAGATCTATATCCATTTGAGTTGCACCAATTTTTTCAATGAGTCAATGTTTTACTTCAGCATTGAATTGACATTTTTTGACTTTGAATCACCTTTCTTTTAATTCTTCTCTAGATAGCATTTCTTTTTTATTTGATTCTTTCTGGCTGATTCCTTTATTAGACTATGCGATAACTGTTCGTTCTAGTTCTTCAATTTGCTGCTTTGTTTCTTGGTATAATTCTAGAATGTTCGGTAAATCATTCATAACGCATGTATCACAAAGGTATATCAACTTACGTTTCTTTAGTGACGCATCTTTTTTCAGAAGACAATGATTCACAACAATCACTATATATACTTGAGATTTTCATACGTTTTTTCATTCATGGGTCAAAACTGAAATATTCTAATTTGCTTCGAAGTATTGAGCAAATCTATCAGCGTGGTTGAATTCTGAAAGCTTCAGCTAATGCGAATAACGTACCCATATGTTATACTTGCAGATTGAATCAGTTGACCCAAGCACGGCACAAAAGAACACTGACTATCACAAAGTACCCCCAAGTCCTTATATTAAGAGTCACGTGATAACATAATATTATTTATCGCATTATTATAGGGAATGATTTATTTTTTGTACGACATTGAATAGCACTAAGAAACATTGGTCGACAGCCTATTTGCTTCACACCAAACCGTAAGAGTATCGCTCTCTTCAATTTAGCACAATCAGCAACAGAAAGTATCCTACAGAAAAACTTCCTGTCATCAACAAACATCAATACGAATACGTCAATTTCATTGAAAATGTCATCAATGAAGAGAATAAAACAGCAGAGGCCTCAAGCTTGATCCCTGATGAACAGACGTATCAGAGAGCTCGATCTGCAGAAAAGATTCTCTTCCGCACAAGTAGGGTTTTATCAATTGGGCCAATTTATTTCGAAACACCAACCTGAATCTAAGTTTGCCTAATTGAATCCCACAATTTACCTTGTCAAATGCCTTTTAAAAATCTGTGCATATTACATCCACTCGCCAAGATTTATGATTATGGTTTTGAATGGAGTACATGTTCGAAAAAACATACAAGATACAGTACACTAGACAGATTCCTAGACTCCCTGAAAATATTGTCCTCAGTAATATTTCCCGGTTCTACAAAGTTAGCATCACCTACCTGATCCACGGGAAATGTTTCCACAGATCCCTCCACTACACCAGAGAAATGAGCAGCAAATGCACCATATATCTCACTCAGCTTCGAAAAAGTCTCAACACCATCCTTCAAGCACAACCTCCTGAAGAGCTATAGTAGACTGTGCTTCAAGACACAAGGTATATGAGAGATATCCCTACTCTCGTGCACAAATACATAAGTCATTTATTACTGATTAATCCTATAGATTGTAGAGCGAAACTATTTCAGTGTGCTTTCAGCACCGGCAGTTGATGGAAAACTGAAATCGATCGTATTTCAATAGTTATAAAGTGAAAATTAGACAAAATACATGTTTCATCCGATATTCATAATAGATTTCCATGAATTAAATAAGTCATCTATACAATATATCTTTATTTTTATCATTCAGTTTCCAACTACACCAATTTTATTAATTCCAACAATCTAATACCGTTCAATGATAAAGGTCGGTATTTGAATTTTTTATCTATATTATAGGTTTAATAACTCATGTTTTCAATCATTCGGATTTCGAACGAATGAAAAATCGTTCATGCCGATTAGACAATCCGATCGAGCAAAACGAAAAGAGCTTTCTAATGAAAAACAATACCGAGCGAAACCAGATACTCTGAATGGGTGAACCGCAAATTGAAATGCATTAACTATAAAACGAATTTCCATTAATAACCAGATTTTCGTATGACAAACAGAAAACATCACATGAGCGACATGGCCGATTTCGGCGATATTGTTCCCGTTTGTTGAACGAATCGAACATCCGTATTGAATGATGGATGAATGGCATTTGTGCAGCAGTCCATCAACTGTTCGATAAATTATTTCTCGCACGTGTCGGGAGAAGTTTGCTGCTATCATAAATGGCTCCATATATACCTGAAGAAATAGTGGTAAACATTGAACAAATATCGATTTACCCATAAATATTCTCGGGGATTTATTTCCCTAGATATTGCAACTTTTTTCGGATCATAGCGTCAGAATGAAAGATGATTTATTTTTAGTGTTTGTTGGCGATCTGGGCGTCTCATCCACGGTGGCACTGCAGTAGATCTCAGCTAAGTTCTGGAGATTTCTATCAAAAAAGGGACGCCCGTCGATTCACAGATTGCTGTAGCCGCACAGTAGACCCTATCACAAATTTGCTCCAGACTATCATCCTCGCTCAGTTCTTGCGCTACAACATCATTAATTACAGAAACCATTGTTTTTGTAGTTGAGCTGTACGTGATTTTTGGTATTGATGGTCAATTCTTGAGAGGCATTCCCTGGAATCGGAGAATCATTGTTAGATACAATGCCTTCAAATCCTTCAATGATAGCCTTATCGGAATATCTCTTGAACTTGATCTATTTATTGATCTCCGTGGTTGAAGTGTTGAGAAAGTTAACGAAGTCTGACTGACTTCGCTTCTTGTATCATTCCTTATTAGGTGATGCTCTGCTTCGGAAATGGCCTTTTTTCTTAAAATTGACCGAACTTGATCTGAAAGTTGCTGTGGATCTTTTGGGATGTCAGGTCTCCTTTTCGTCCATATCGAATGCCGCAAAATTCATAAGATCTTCTTCCAAGGATGTTGCTGTATAGTATGCTTTCATAAGTTCAACATTGAGTTGCCTTGTCCATCGCATACGGCTGCAAGTTTCAGTCCTTACGGAGGTCACATTCAATCGAATTGACAAGTCAGAGGACCTTGTGGATCGTTACGAGGAATGGTACCATTCGCTCCACCATCCCTATCCGGCTGAACGAGTCCGAAAGGGGCCAGCCGACAGAGCCACCCTGCCCTGGGTTTGACTTCTCGTTATGGGACCTATATAAATATGACACCTGGCAGGCTGCCGACCTCCATAGGTGTCTGTTGGTTCAGGAACGCGGCGTCACCTTGCCCGAGGCTTTTAAAGCCTTCCTTGTATAACTCGAGTCCGTGGAGTCGTCAATCCCAAATAGAACACTGTCACTGTACTGCTCCTGCCGATTTATTTTTATTATCATTATTTTTTTTCAATTTGCATTATTGGTTGTACCAAATAGAACCGGGTTGTCAACCAACAACAATTCAATCCCTAGCCAATATTCGTCTGATTGTTGAGCAAGTTGACAGTATCACTGCCTTTTGCATAAGGCTAATAACTTTGTGGTGTTCTTTCAATAATAATAATAATAATGACTTTATTGAATCCAAACTATCACTGCACTTATTCCTAATATAAAAACAATGTACAATCACAGGGCGGAGTTCAGATTGTGAAACGAGGAGCCACTCTCTGCTTTTCCACTCAAGCCCTGATTCAAGTTCATGCTAGTTCATGTAGTACAATACAAAAAGTTAAAAAACTATGATGAAGAGAAGAAAAAAAAAAGCAATACATTCTGAGTTGGCTACAGTGCAATGAAGGAGCGAAAACAAATGCAGGTAAAAGTGCGTCAGTTACTGAACTGACACTGTTCAAATAATAACAAATCGTTTATTTTCTTTCTGAAGGAAGCCACCGGAAGACTATGCCAGCCATTGGTAATATATTTGTTGTATAGCCCATATATGCTGAAACTGAATGACCTCTCAAAAATAGACAAATTATGTTTAGGAGGAGATATGAGGCCCCTTCCTCGAATGTTAAGGTTGTGGACATCAGATCTAAAAGTAATTTTCCGATGCAAATATGATGGTTTCCGATATAGCACAACTCCATGATAGCAAACCAGAGCAGACAGCAAGAACCGGTTACGTACATTCAACCATTTGACCTTCGACAACTAATATGAAATACGCTCGAATTTTCTAATTCCAAAGATAAATCTCGAACAGGAGTTCTGTACCTTCTGAATGCAGCTTAGAGTATTCTGATCCAGGCATGAGAAAAACACCTGCGAGCAATAGGTGAAATTAGACAGAACCATAGAGTCGCATAGTGATTTCTTCAGTTCCAGCGGAAGTGATCGGCGATGCGGATAAAGCAATCTTAAGGCATGCATTGATTTTCCCATGCATCCTGAGATATGTAATCTATAGCGAAAAGAATTATCCATCAACAAACCCAAATTACGTACAGTTTTAACAACAGGAATTTTCTCCGTACCAATAACAAACTCACTACTCTCTTCTAACATATCACATGCTGACTGATTACCAAAAAAAATCGACTTAGATTTGCTTCCATTGACAAGCAGGTTATGTTGTTCTGACACCTTTTTGATAGCTTGTAAATCGCGATTAATCTTATTCAGTTCCTCCAGTACATCAACAGCATTAGCATTCAAACTGTAATAAAGTTGTGTATCGTCACAATAAAAATGAACCTCACAAAACTCAAGGTATTTCCAAAATCCATGGGTATAAATTATGAAGAACAGAGGACCCAAGAGAGAACCCTGGGGCACCCCGCACGAGATGAACAAAGGGTCCAACAAAGAGCCATCAACTTTGACTCGCTGTGTTCTAAGGAAGAGATAGCTTTCGAGCAGTAGCACAGCCTCATTTGAAAAACCCACGAAAGATAAAATGGAAATCAGTAATTGATGACGGATAGAGTCAAAGGCCTTACTATAATCAAGTAATATAAGTGCTGTAATGAGACCCTTATCCGTGGCTGACAAAATATCATCGGTAATCTTGAGCAGAGTAGTCGTGCAGCTATGTCCGCGACGAAAGCCAGACTGCGATTCCGGGAGTATGTCAAATCTATCAAGATCTGAGTATATAAAAACTTCTCGAAAACCTTAGATACTGCTGGCAATATTCTTATTGGGTGCAAATCGCTAAGCTGCTCAATCTTTCTCTTCTTGGGTATAGGCAGCACAATGGCGTTTTTCCAAACTGAAGGATAATATCCCGTTAAAATGCAGCAATTTATTATGTGGACAAGATATTTCAGGATATGAGGACAACCAATTTTCAACATCGAGACACTTAACTTGTCAAAACCCATAGCATCGGACTTAACGTCATCCAGACATTTAGACAAAACCGATTCACTTATGCATGTCTGTGCATGTCGGTGCATTGAGCCACGTATTCACTCAAATATTCCTGGAGTCTCCCTGATCACCCTGCACGCATCGATGATGCGGTTTCTCAAGTCCTATACATCGCGAATAGGAGTACGATAAACCAAATGCTGTAAATGGCCCCAAATATAGAAATCGAGAGGATTGAGATCCGGGGATCAAGCGGGCCAGTCTTGTGGTCCTCCTCGATCTATCCATTAATTCGGATGTTTCAGTTAAATGCTGACGAGCTACTTGACTAAAATGGGCGGGAGCCATATCATACATACAAAACATATCCCTTCTGACGCCCAAAGGAACTTCCTCCAGCAATACTAGGTGTACTTCTCTTAAAAATTGAACGTAAGCCTCGCTATTCAGAAAATGATAGGTAGAAAATGAGGCCCAATTAAAAAATCCTCAAAAGCTCCGAGCCATACGTTAAGAGAAAACTGTTCTTGATGATTGGTTTCGACAATAGCGTGAGGTTTTCATCAGCCCATATGTGGTAATTATGAAAATTAATAATTTTGTCCCGAGAAAAACATTTGTCTGTGAATTCCATCGTCTTCAGAAAGCCACAATTTCTCCTAATCATTTCCAACATCCAATGGCAAAATTCAAGACGGTTCGGGAAGTCTCGCGATAACAGTGCCTGTACTCGTTGCAAATGGTAAGGGTATAAGAGTTGTTCCTTTAAAATTCGGAATACCGTCATATGATCCACATTTAGCTGGAAAGCAATCTTTCTAGTACTAGTAGTCGGTTGTTCTTCAATTAAATCAAATTAAGTTTATCCCCATAGAGGTACTGATCACGCTGTACCCTTGGGTAAGTTCGGTACTGTCTCGTTTGCAGATCGAAGAGGTTTGCAAGCAATCATTTTTTTATACAAGCTTGTTCGTGGCGGAATTGATTGCTCTTACCTACTGGGAAAGGTTAATTTCTATGTTCCAAGGCCAAACATGAGATCTAGGCCTTTGTTCTATCTGGTCCCTCCTAGGAATAATTGCATGATTCGGACGCCTGTTCAGCATATGTGTAACCTAGTAAATGACTTGTGTGGAACCTGTGATATCTTCTTTGATAGTTTAACTGCCTTTAAGCGGGCATACCTCAATGGTTTAGCATAATGATATTGTATTATTTTTGTGTGATATAATTTACATATACTATTGTTAATTTTTCTGTAATTGGGTTTTTAACCTGTAGAAAAATAAAGCTGTTTATTTATTCATTATTATTATTACTGCTTCCTCAAACTGTGATGTTCGTACTTTTCGATGGCGACCACAATCCTGTGTTCTTTTGTCGAATGAACCATATTCTCGTAATCGTTGATGAAGTCGAGCAAATTATGTATGTGAAGGATGCTGCCGTTGAGGAAATATTTCAGCATATCTTCTAGAAGCTTCTAACCCTTTCCCCTGCGACAGACTGTAAACGAAATGCATATCAGCCATTTCCTCATTTGTGTAAGTCATTTTAATAACAAGTGAATCAGAGAACAGAACAACAACACAAAATAAGTATTAAGTCTATTTCAAAAATTTATGAACTGACAGCGCTATACCAATTTAATTGTCACTATCGTCTAGACGCATGCTTGATGTCTGAAGGTAGACATAGGTATTGAACATTTAATATGATTTCTACGTGTTGTGTGTTTTGTTATTAATACATTAGTTTTGTTACCATTTAGTCGTTTAATGCAGGTACTAACTACAGAATAATAATAAATCCAGTTCACATTTATGACAATGTACCTATCTCTGTAGTTGTTCGTAAAATAATTTTTTGCTGCGAACTAGTTGATTTTGGGCAAAAAACTCATGAGACATTTTTTGTTTGAAATGAAACAGGCTATCGGAAATAAATTTTTAAATGGTAAACAAATAATAAGACAAAATTTACATTGGAAATAAACTTTAGGGGTTTCATTTGCCACCCTTACATCAATGGGGTGAACCAAATAAATAACCGGATAATTGTCTTTTTGCTAGTAGGAAACGTTAGGTTGATTTCAATAATGTAACATTTTTGGTGCTTGTGTACTCCCTTTGAGGGGCTGTATCTTAACAAGGGATGCTCCAATGAAGTTTCTTTATATGAAAGATCCAATCTTTTTTTTCGATGAGGAATCACCTCTTCAAATATTTTACACTTATTTACATATTAATGAACACAGGCCAATATAGTCAAACTAAACCGTCAATCGTAACCAGACTTGGAAAATCCACTGACAAATTTTTAATCAAGACACAATTCCTTAAAATCCATCATTGAAAATGCCGTGAAACTATTAATAAGAGAACAAATTGTTCAGAGAAAGTACAATTTCAACATGGTGTGTAGGACTCATGTACATTTTTTTCATTCTTTTAGTTTATATATTTCAATGTGTGAAAGTTCTCTTTTTATTGATGAAAATTTTATTTTAATGAGACCATCCTGTAGATGATGATCTCTGCATTCTTTCCTATTCATTAATGAAATTTCACGCACATATATACCTATCAATATTGAGTACCGGACACATAAGAAGGAATAGCCACGTGTGTGCGTGAGAGACATTATTGAAGTTTTCAAGATTAATTATTTTCCGAAGTGCAATAATAGTTATATAATTATTCAAAGTGATTTTGTCTCAATTTTCACTTTCACATTTCAGTATTGACAGAAGTCATGAAAGAAAATGAACGATTTTATGTACTCTTCTGTGATATGATGATCTTTTTAAGTTGGATCGAACTATAGGCGTCCAAACTTCTGGCAGATCTATAGATGGAGCACTTATGGAATCAGGTGTTATTTTCATAAATGCTGCTTCTTTGATTTTTCTTCTTGCAAGTTCTTTGGATATTATTGATGCTTCATCCCACTTTATACGATGATTCTCATCTACAGCATGTTGGACCAACCTAGTTTTGTCGCTGTCTAGTACTCGTAGAAGCTTCTGATGTTCTTTTATTCGTACATTCAGAGGGCGTTTAGTTTCTCCGATGTAAGATCTTCCGCACTCATAAGGTAATTCATATATGCAGTTCTTTGTCCTTTGTGTCTCATTATTAGGCTCCACTTTTGTAAGTTTAGCTCTGATAGTGTCTTGGGTTTTGAATGCAGTCGTTTTGTTGTATCTATTTCCAATTCTTCTCATTTTCTCCGACAAACTTTTTACATAAGGAATTACGGTTTTAATGGTCTGATTCATATCTGTTGGTTCAGGATGACTTTCTCTTGTTTGTCTAGCTTTTTCTAATATCTTTTTGGGGTAGCCATTGCTTCAAAGAGTTTTCTAGATGTTATTTATTTCTTCATTTTGGTCTTCTTTCAAATATATTGCTCAAATATTCTTCAAATATTTATTGCTCTATCGAATAAACATTTTGCTACTCCCAATTTAGTGTTTAGTTGGTGGTTTGAATCAAAATGTAGATATTGTCCTGTGTTCGTTGGCTTCTTATACACAGTGGTTCTTGGGATTCCATTTTGTTTATGTACGAGTACATCTAAGAATGGAAGTTGTCTGTCTTTTATTTCACTTTTTCTCCTTGATAAAGATAGAAGATGTCTATCGAAACATCGGAAAACATTATATCTACAATAGATGATGGTAATAGCCCAAACAATCATTCAACACGAGCTCCATTATCAACAATATCTCATCGTCATCCAAAAATTAGTTCTGCAATTAAAAAGAAACATCAAAATTCGACCAATGCTTTGCGAAAATTGTATATTTTTATTTCAGCAATTTTTCTGGTATGCCTTACTTTTGCTGCTCAGTGTATATCCTGCAACACCCACAAGTTCGGGATGTCCCGTATTTATCAGTAAATACTGTTATGATTGTATCACGGATTAATTGCACTATTATTTTCTTTTCTATTTCGACTTGTCCTTTACATGTATGTACAAGTCCTGAAGGATGAATGAAATCATATTGACTTGTCCTATAGTTGTAACAATGTTGAAAAGGATTGAATAAAACGTTGTGTTATGTTAACTGACAATTTCGATAATATAAACATTCAATTATTACCCAAGATATTGCCAAATTTTGAAAGAAAATATCGAATTTTGATCGAAGTTAGATCATTTTCGTCACTCCCATATTTGTTCGAAAATTTCTAAAAACAATTGATTACTCTAAAAACGTTGATCATAAATATAGAAAAGTAGCATTGAAATATTTTTTATGGAGAATAAAACAAATAGAAAAACTGGGTCTCCTATTCGAAGTAATAAAGCTGTTGACAAAATTGGCGTATATCTGGCAACAATGGAAATTTTAAAATCTTTCAGATATGCACCTCATGTAGCCTTATTTTGGTCTACAGAAATAGAAATATTTCGCATGAATAATTCAATAGTCCACCCACGATTTGGATTTTTAGTTTATTACCTTGGAATCCAACCAACCTGAATAGCATTTGCAGCCAAATTATTTTCCGGAACAAGCGCACCAAAAAGTTTTTCCTCTGATTGATTATCTAGAATGATGAACTGATAAAACATGAATCCTGACAGATTCGGAAAACCGAAATCGAGTTCGTTGCTAGCCCTCAATGAAAACACATTTCACTGTGAGGGACTGTTCCGTATGTTCATAAATACTGGCCGTACAGCCAGAAATTTCATTTGTTTTTGTGCTCTCGGATAATTAATTACAAATAATATATCCGGTGGCTCGAAAACCGACTAAACATTATCAGGTTTATTGGAGTCTCATTTACTGATGTGGGGGTTTCGCTATTCAAGTAATGACGTACTAAATTAGTATAACGAGAAAAGGAGAGAGTAACTCTGTTTTTACTCTTTTCATCCATATGTTCTGTCCTACGCAATGATTAAAGAGGTTTTTTTTTCGGTGCTCTTCATATGATAATTCATTGGTTAAGCTTCAGTGATGTGAAAATTTCCGAACCCAATGTGACATCTCATCATCAGATTATACGTTGTAGATTATTATGGTTCAAAGGATTTAGTATATCCAGGTTTCAGTAGAGAGGTATACGAGATTTAAATGGGGTGCTTATCAAAAGGTGAATAACTCAAAATTTTGGCATTTCGAATAGAAAACGGGGGAACTAAAATAAAAGCAATGGAAATATCGAAACAATGGTTAATCTAATACTATAAACTCAATTCGATGAAATTATTGTTTTCTCATGTGGGTTATAAATGCGTACAAAATTGTCGCTGGTATAGGTTATCGTGAGAATAGTTAGCAGAAGTTACGTGAACTACAGATAAGGGTAACTAGTTATCATTGTTTATTTAACATTAATAGAACATGAAAAAATATTCTATAATTGCCAGCTTTTGTAAAAGCTAATCTTTACCTTGAAACGACAGAAGATGTCTGATGAAACGTTGGAAAGAAGAACAAAAACACTGGTCAACAGTGGTTTTGGTGCCGAAGATTTTGGAGGTGATTTCATATGAATTTGATGCCCTGAATTCAAATATGCTATTAGTTTTTGCCTGTCAGCTCGAATTTTTAAGATATCAACATTTTTGTGAATTATACATCACACTATTTAAAAAAGAAAAACCATGGTTTAAAGAAACACATTAATAAAGGAATTTTTATTATGATACACAGATATTAGAGATATTATTCATTATATACTATAGAAAACAAAAAAAGTTATCATTTAAACCAATTACTCGCTTAACATTTCGGAAACTTCTGTTGCGTGAAATTCTTGAATGTATTTTAGAACAATCCCGGTTCAAAGACCAGCAGTAATCTGCCATCATGTGAGTATCCCAACTTCCTTGATAGCGATCCTCCATACATTTGATATTTTGATGAAATCTTTCACCTAGCTCCTCACTAATGTCGCCTAAATTATCAGGAAAACGGTCTTAGTGGCTGTGTAAATAGTGGACTTTAATGCTCATGTTACACCCAAGTGGTCTGAAATTATTCAGCATCTCATTGACTTATTCAACATAGTTTTTAGCTTTGTGTTTACCCAGAAAATTTTGGACAACTGAAACAAATGAATTCCAAGTATTTTGTTCAATCTCAATCATTGAATTTATGAAGTGAGGGTCTGTAATCAGCTTTCTTATTTGTGGGCCATCAAATATTCCTGCTTTAATTTTTTCTTTAGTCAGCTGAGGCATTTTTTCCCTATATATGCAAAGCATGATCCATTCTTATCAAGAACTGTAATATGATATGTCTAGCGACGCTGGATAATGGGTCTTGATAAGCGAAAGAACATATTTAATCGAAATTCCCAGACAATCCAGACAGTAATAAGCCTCTCAAAAATATCACACCAATAATCATAAAACCTAAGATTTAAAACAAAATTTATTGATTCGCTACATGGAAATCTTGATGGATGTACGACCTAATAAAATTTGAGAAATTAACTAGAGGAGTTCGACATATGATATATTTATTACCTTAAGGTTTTATGGTTTCGACTTAACGATGGGAAAAAAGTGGATCTTTAGTAAAAATTAAAATTAAATCAGCAGACCAATCAGAGGTTTGTATCGAGAGGCTCAGTTGACTAAAGCCAATGAAACTTAGATTTCGAATTAGTGGGGTAACTTTCGAACTATCGAAAAGAAGGGCACCAATTAGGAGAAATTAGGAAATTCCGGATTATGTTCGATAACGCCCACGGACAACGGGATATTAGGAAAAATTAGGGAATGGAAAGTCAGTTCAACGTGATCCGTAACTAGGAAAACACTTAAGAAAAGTATAGAAGAAATCAGTCATTAAATTCTAGAAAAATAGTAATTGTGTTGTAATTGAGTGAGTTCGAAATTTCGCTAGTGAAGTTTTGTGTTAGAAGTCCAACGAAAAAGGTCAGTTATAAAATTTATAATCATTCAAAAAGTCCATAATCCGAAACCTCCAAAAATATTTTGTCAGAGATTGTTTTAATCATTTTTTTTTGCTTGCTAAAATTGTCATTATGTTTCTTGTGTGCTTCGAATAAACACACAACACCTCTTCGTCGGTGGAAAGCCGCTCTTCTACCAGGACGTTGGAAAAAAGTATTCATTACAGAACCTTTACAAACTGCTTCATTAGACCCTGCTTGATATGCAGCGGTGGAAACATGATTTTCTCTCGCGGAACTAAAGGATCATTGACGATATTCCTTCCCCCAACATCCATGTTTTCTCTTCTAGGCCACACACAGTGTTGCGTTTTGTCTCTGCTATCCCAGAGGCACAAGAAACAAGGAAACTTGGTGTGGCCACTTTGCTGTCCAAGGAGAAAGTTTACCATTTTTAAGTCTACACAAATCACCCATTGGTGTTCATGATACTTCTTTTTTTCCAAAACCAAAGCTATGTTGTCATATTGCTGTTTCATTTTCGTTGAGTGAGTAATTGGTATTGAGTCATATTTGTTCCCATGTCTCTCCAAACCATTGGTACTCCAAATTTCAGATTTTTTCCCCGGTAGTCCACTGTCGTAAATGTTCTGTACAAGTTTTACAGACAATATGGTGCCCAGGTATAATCCTGATCACCAAGCCTAACACCAAAATATCCAAGATAAGCCCTCTGTACAAAGTCACTAATAGTTTTTCTGTTTTCCAAGAACGTGTTTTCTCCGCAAATGTAGCAAAAAATCTCAGGATGATGTACACAGCTTCTTCTACTTGAACTCATTTCTATTGAATAACACACATACAACAATTCACATTAACAATCTACTTTTCAGATTTACTTTTCAAAACTCGTCACTAAAGAGAAATTTCATATGACGCTAAGTTCTATCTATCTGCACCGCGAGAATTCACAAACTAACCTCAACTCTGAACTGCAGTTGAAGTTCACTTCAGACTGGACAGTTCCATATATCCGGTTTCTATGGAACTAACTGGATGACACTAAATAGGATTAAATCCACTTGTTAACAGTTTGTCCACCAATCTTGAAACGAAAACTATTCCGGAACCTATTGCTTGACGAATAATTGTGTCCGGATCTGTCATAATTCCAGAAGATAACTAAACTAACGTGAGAAATTTCACGAGACTTTATCCTGTTCTACCCCAGAGTATCAGAACAGACATTGACAGAGAAAGCTCATAAAAATCGTCCTCCGTAGAGAAAATGCCATGAAATTCAGAAGGACCTGCATCCCTTTATCCTGTACCAAAAGACCCTTAAAAATTTTCGATTTAGTTCAACGATTCTTTTATCGTACTTGCTCAAGCGTACGGAAACTTCAAAAGACAGTTATTGCCTTTTCAAAAAAATCCCAATTCATGATTTCTTCAATATTCAGGTATACGGTACTAATAACCGTGAAAAAGCTCAAGAAGATATATATAAGGCACAATATAAAATAGTAAGCAGCAATATAAGTAGATGGCAAAATAGGTAGTTAGCAAAATAAGCTTATATAGATAAACCACTGTGAGAGACCACATTAACTAGAGATTGTTGCCAAGTTCCACGCGCCTCACGTTGTGAGTGCCAAAATTCTGTGTGACCCGACAATAAGCCACTCAAGATAAAGAGCATGAGACTCTATGACTAATTTCTCAAGGGGGGGCTGAATTATCTCAGCAACAAAAGTCTCCCAGGGCTTTTGACAAATATATTCAATGACAAACATATAATTAACAATCACATAAACTAGGGAATTCCCAATCTCTCCAGTTAATAACAAAAATGAGATCACTTATCTTAACAACATATGATGACATGGCAGGTCCGTTCTGAATCTCAGACAGATCAAGGCAAAATTACTTAGGGTACAGTCTACTAGAGTGTGGATAAAAAATGTCTCCAACCAAATCTCACGTAGTACCCAGATGTACTTTCAATACATAGCAAGCATCCATCTTCATCCCACCATGGAAAGTTGTGTAAATGCAAAAATTTATTCAGGGATAAGCTGTATTTTCAAACGGTGATTGAATTCGCTACCATCATATGCCTTCTTTGAGGATGAGATATGGTTCAATAGGGGGTTTGGATATGTCTTGACCCGTGGGTTGGGTATGCCTTAATCTGGGGAGCAAATTTGTATTTCTCGTGAACTTTTGACCCTTAAAATTCACCTAATTAATGTAATTTTGTTAGGGAGATAAAGTGATTGCCCCTCTCTGAATTTCTCAACCAGAAAAGCAGCCTCTAGAGCAATTTCAGAAATTTTATCTGTTAATTTCAAGGTCATATCTGCCGAACATAGAATCGAGCATAGGGTTCCTTATACGACTTAGTAGGCCAAGTTTTTTTATAGCAACGCATTCGCACAGTGCCAGTGGCGTAGGCCATCGATTATATGAAAGTGACAACAACGTTGCAAAATTTTTAAGTATGCCTTCTTATTTTCATAGATCCATTTATAAAATTTTTCATTTAATACAATAGGAAAATTCTCGATGAAAGAAAGACCTACGGAACATATTTCTATTCGGTCTGGGGTGGATTAATGAGAAAGATTTCTTTCTTGGAGAAATTGCATTCAAGGAACGTAAACGAGAAATAACATGAAGGTTTTCCAATAGGAACTAGACAACTTTGAATCTGAGCAAAACACTAACCATTTGAGATATTTCAAAAACATTTTTATTGGCTTGAAGTACAAACATAACATTCATGAATGGAACTCGACTTTGTTCATATGGCCACCACGGGCCTGTTTGCAGCGGTAAATTCTCTGGACACAATTTTGGATGACACGGCCACACATTTCACCCGAAGTGGCCGCTATTTTACGTTAAATGTTGTCTCTGAGCTATTGCAACGTCGTCGGCTTGTTGGCATTGACCACTGACTTGACGTAGCCCCAAAGAAAATAGTCCAGAGGCGTCAAATCGCATGAACCAGGCCAATCGACGAGCCCGTTTATCGAAATTATACGCTCACCAAATGGCTACTTCAATAAACCGATTGTTACGTGTACTGTGTAGCTAGTGGCATCGTCCTGTTGAAACCACATGTTGGTCAAGTCCATCCTTGCAATTGGGGCCAAAAAACATTCTTTATCATGGCGCGGCAGCAATCGCCGTTGACCGTAACGTGACGATTGTTGGCATCAACGAAAAAATATGGTCCATTGATGCCGCCAGCGTGAAGACTTCACCAAACTGTGATTTTTTGGGGATGCAATTGAATCTCGTGAATCACGTGTGGATTGCTGCCCATCCCATACAGAATATTTTGCTTATTGACAAACCTATTGAGCCAAAAATGAGACTCATCGCTGAAGATGATTTTTCGATGAACATCATGATCGTGGCGCAGCTTTTCCAGAGCCCAATCGGAGAAGGTAAGTCGCTTCAAATGGTCCAACGGCTTCATTCTTGAGTCAATTCGATCTTGTACGGGTGTAAACCAAGATCCCTACGCAAAATTTGCCATAAAGT
Organism: Micraspis discolor; assembly: GCA_030674115.1. Taxonomy (NCBI): domain Eukaryota; kingdom Metazoa; phylum Arthropoda; class Insecta; order Coleoptera; family Coccinellidae; genus Micraspis; species Micraspis discolor. The sequence continues at coordinate 98,894 of JARTUT010000916.1, forward strand.
GGTCTGACGGATGCCCAATTCTTGAGAACGCCGTTAACTGATTTCGGTCGTCGGGTACGGAGGCCCAGACGGCAGCGATGTTCTCGATACTGCGACCGGTCCTTCGTCTCACTGGAACGACAATATCTAACCGCGAATATGTAGACTCAAATTTGTGATTGCCTTCGTACTAGGGGGCGAATTACGTCCGAAAATTGGAGATCTTAAAGTTGCGGTCACCCGAATTTCGGTATTAAACGTTGTTTCTTTCATGTACTTCAACATGATGAAAATGTTCTCTTTACTGAATGAATTGACGTAGACAGTTTGATGATTGGTCTAAGGGTGCCTTCACAGATTGAATTCAAAGTTATCAGGTCCCCATTGGAAAATCCGATAATAATAATAATAATAACTTTATTGAATCCTTTAAGACATGGTTCATGTATAGGAGAAGTCAATACAAATATCAAGAAATTTCAACCACAAAAGAAAATTCAATTACACAAAAACAATAAATCAGTAACTCATACAATAACTGAACTCAAAAATTCATTCTTACTGTAGAAACATCTTTCCAGCAAGAATTCTTTAATTTCCCTCTTGAATCTAAAATAATCTAAAGTTTTCAGTCAATTTGGTAATTTATTATAAAATTTAATACCACTATACACAGGTGAAGTCTCAAATTTGGAAGTTCTGTGGACAGGGATTGAAATTGCATTCTTATGCCTGGTATCATATTCATGATATTCAGAGCATTTCTTGAAAGATTGAACATTTTTATGAATAAATAAAAAAGATTTTGATAAAAAATACAAGGAAAACTCAAAATTCTTTGTTCTAAAAAGGTTGGCCTACAGGACTCCTGGGGTCTCAAACCAAAGATCAATCGAATTATCTTTTTCTGAGCAACAAAGACTGCGTTACTGCCTGTTGATCCGCCCCACAGAATGACATTGTAACTCATATGTGAAAATGCCATTGAGTAATAAATGTTAACCAACACCTCTGGGGGCAACATATGCTTTAGTCGTTTTAGTGCATAGAAGGCACTGCTCAGTTTTTTGCACACAGGCTCTATATAACTCTGCCAATTGAAATTTTTGTCAATAATCAATCCTAAAAATTTTGCACATTCAGAAGATACCAATCTTCCATGAGGAAGATCAAGGGCGAACTCTTCGGTGGACTCACGTAACTGAAAGTGTACTAAAACAGTTTTATCGACGTTCAGTATCAGGGAATTTTTTCGACACCACTCAGAAAAATACCTTACAAGGATTTCCCATCTAGCTTTCAGTTCACTCAAGCTCGATGCCGTTATCACAAACGACGTATCGTCTGCAAACAACACGATAACCATCGTGACGAAATAAGTTCTGATGGAGTCTGGCAAATCGTTCACAAACAAAATAAACAGTAGCGGGCCCAACACAGATCCCTGCGGTACACCCATATGAATCGGATAATCTCCAGAATTTCTCTGATTGATGAAAACATACATTTTTCGATCTGTGAGGTAACTGTTTACCCACTCGAGAAAATTTCCTCTGAATCCTAAATGGTATAACTTATCCGTGATGAAATTGAACTCCAGACAATCAAAGGCACGGGATTCATCGAAAAATAAACCTGCCACAGAAAGTCCACCATCCAAGCATCCATATACAAAGTCCACAAGTTGACATGCCGCAGTCTCAGTTGATCGACCAATCCGAAATCCATGCTGGCTGCTTGTGATCGCTGAAAATTTATTGAGGAAATTCATCATCCTTTCATATACCAGCCTCTCCATAACTTGAGTCAAGGAACTCAGTATAGATATCGGACGATAATTGGCCAGGTCGTCAATTACACCTTTGTTCTTATATACGGGGATAACCTTTGCCGTCTTAAGGACAGAAGGAAACCTACCCGTAGTCACCGAGGAATTGACGAGGTTGGCAAAATATTCAGAGATCTGAGGTGCTATCGCCTTGAAGTTCTTCATGGAAATCATATCACCTATGCAGCTGGTCTTGCCCTTCATGTATCCGATAACGCTCACAACATCCCCGGCCACCACCGGCAAGAAGAAAATGGTATCGCCCGATAACCTCTGTGTCGTACAGGATGTGGACCTGTTTAAGCCATAGTGCCAGTTGATAACACTGATACCAAAAAAATACTCAGCGAAGCATTCAGCCACCTCAGACGGTTCAGATATGACCACACCATTTCTGCTTATAACAGTTTTGCGCGACGAGATATATTTGGTAATTGTCTATTTGACAATAAGTCTCATTGGATTGACTATTTGGTGATTAAATCGTAAGCTTGAGCACGTGTGTTCAATCTGAATACTCATACAGAAACTGAATTCATTCAAATAATCCATCAGGAAGATATAAGCCTAAAAATATTTTTTCGATGAAATTTCAACACTTTCTATATCTCGAACGGTGTCGAATTTCAAAAACTGGCCTAGGAAACAAGTGTTTCTTTGGTCGATGGTTGAAATAATTTATCTTATCCATTCGATTCAAAGAATCATTTATACATGATCATTTAAAAAAATTTACTTTTACTCAGGTTTTCCAAAGAAATTTCACGTTCGCAGTTAGACAAAAATGAAAAAATGATGTGATGCATCTCATCCATCTCATTTATAAATGATCAAACGTTGGTTTGACGAATACCGATGACAAACGTTAAAAGTGGCCCAAAAAATTATATTTTACTAGTTTCATTCAAAAAAATTTCCCGTCATCAACTGCTCTCAATCGTTGAAAACTTGAATGGAAACGACTTATTGAATAGACAAGCTGCATAAGCCTGCTGAGTACAGGGATCTTCAATAGCTAAATTGGAGGATGAAACTAGTAGAAAAGTTCTGCTGTCATTTTATTCACCGGTCTCACATAAGATATCGAAAATTAATTCAATGAAAATATCTGTAGGTTATTGAGGAAGAAATCAATTCGTAAGAAACAACGCTGTATTAGGCCATTGTGGTTATATCGAAATGACAACCCAATTGATGCTTCATCAATTTATTCCATATTCTAGTGTCGGTCCTTTGATTCTTCAAGCTATGTATATCAGGGTTCTTTTAAAATATCGGCTTTCGAATCATGGACACGCAGTAGGGAATTTGCTTTGAAATGCTCTAGAGTAGTATAAAATATGAACACATGTTTCTGTCGTAACTAATTTTCCCGCTTTCATTGTAATAGAAATAATTACTTCACGCAATACAGTAATTGAATCAGCCAGGCACCATGCATAATTAAAGGGCCAGACAGAAAAATTTGCTTCAACAAATGTGATAAGAGAAAACTTATATATGACTAATTGTATAGGGCTCTTTCTGCAACATCGCTGGACATGTAGATTCAGGTTGAGAAGCAGGATCAGGAAACAAATAATCATAAGGAGGTTTTCATGAAGATTCCAGATCGATTTTTTACCTTTATCAGTGTTGACTCGAAAAATAAATGAATTGCTTTTTGTCATTCAGTCAAGGAGTGTGGTAGCAATAGATGAGCAGAAATTGTCGAAATCCGCATTGAATTAATAATTTATTTCTGGTTGATTGAACATAACAGCTTGTGAATACTGACCTGATGGCAGTAGTCTCCGAATGCATATTCACTAAGTAATGATACACAAACACCAATTTTTATGATTATTATTGAAGACATTAATGATTAAACTTTATCTAAGCTGATTAATTTTTCTGAGAAGAAGATGGGACTAAACAGCTGAAAAATAACTCAATATACAGGGTGAATATTTGACTTCTACATCAATTTCAACCATAGATTCATGAGCCCAAGCGAAACGCTTCATTTTTTGAAATTCGATTCCGTTGAAAAGATACTGGCTGTTGAAATTTCATTGAAAAAAATTTTAATTTTCTTATATCTTCATACAGCATCAATGGTCCTCGGAGTTTTCTAGTGAACTAGGACCTCGGTTGAATTCATCATACCACCGATAAACATTGTTCTTCGATGGAGTTTCATCGTCAAAAATTGAATTGAGTTCATCAATGCACTTTTGTTGAGTTAATCCATGTCGTAAGTTGTAAAAAATAATCGCAGGAAAATTTTCACGACTCAATTCCATTAATTGGGCTAGATTAATCTTGAAGTTTACTGAAAAAATAGTACAACAATAGTATCTTTCAACAAGAACTTTGTTTTTGTTGGAATTCAAGAATTCACCTACTTTGTTTTTCAAATATATTAGTTGATAGTCAAGTTGTTTTGTTATAGTTTCTAGGATACCACTTGTCAGGTTGTTGTCATTATAGATCTGGAAATAAAAGTTGCTTATATTTGAAGTAGATTTTGGCTCTCAGCGTGAAAAGGTACTCCCATATTTGATAGTTAGGGAACTCTATACTGAAGAAACAATCAGTTTCAACATTTGGAGACCGTGACAGGACCCTTGTATTACAAGTATGGAAAAAACCAAGAAAGCCTCATCTCTACAAAGAACAGCTTTAATGAGGATTTATGATAAGTTGAAAGAAGATTTCTCCAAAGAAAAATGCGATATCCTAGAAATACAGAGTAGTATCAATATTTTGGATGAAAGAATGCTTCAAGTATCCGAACTGAATCAACTCATGATTGATCTCATGTTGGATTCAGGAGATGAAGAAGCAAATATGAATGCAGAAGTCGAATTGATGGATACGATGATATCACAAGATGAAATGTTGTTTCAACAAGTTGATATGTCACGGAAGTATCTCCAAGAAGTCAGAATCCAAAACCCAATTGAAGTTTCCCAAACTTCAATTCAGACAGTTTGGTGGTGAAATAAAATCTTGGTTTGCATTTTGGAATAAATTCAGCAGAATTGATAAAGATTCTGATATAGAAGAGGAGGGCAAACTACAATATTTAGTTCAAGCTACGACCCCAGGCTCTCGAGCTAGACAAATTGTGGAAAGTTACCCTGCTTCTAAAGATAACTATGTTGAAGCTGTGTAAGTTTGAAACAACGATTTGGAAGAGAAGATTTGTTGATAGAAGTTTATGTCAAAGAACCTCTCAAGCTAGTTTTAATGAATCTCAACACCAAAAATAAACTACAAACATTTTTTGACAAAATTGAATAGCAATTGAGAGCATTAGAAAGTTTAGGTGTGAAATCAGATACCTGTGCTGCGATGCTATACCCTTTAGTTGAATCATGCCTAGGAGAAGATTTGATACGAGCATGGCATCGAAGTCAGTTGTATTCATCCGAATTCAGTTTGAAGAAACGTCTTGATACTCTCATGATTATTCTCCGAGAAGAAGTTATGAACAAGGACAGAATTCATCTGGCGGTATCCAGTTTTAAAGACAGACGAAAGCCTGAAGATAGGAAGGTATTAATTCTAATGTTCCAACTACTTCTGAATTATTCAACAAAGGAGTTCAACGATTTGTGTTTTGCAAAAATTCACATTCTAATGAGCAATGTAAGGAAGTGTTGAAACTCAGTTTTGCAGAAGGAAAACAGAAACTGTCTGAAAATGCTTGTTGCCAACTATGCACAAAATTTGGTCATATCGCTCGAAGATGCCGCTCACGAGGAAAATGTCCCAGCTGTCAAGGTAGTAGACATTGTGTTATTATGTGTCCCAAAAACGATTTCAAGTCACCATCAAGTTCCAATGACATGAACGTGAAGCAGTCGAATTCCAAAATTGATGAACACAGTCTGTCCAACCACACTTTTCCCGAAATTTTTCTAAAAAACATAGTAGTAGAACTGAAGAGGGGCAAAGTATTTCGTCGAGTAAGACTCCTGATCGATACTGGATCCCACAAGTCATATATAACAAGAAAAATTGCCGAAGAGATGGGGTACCCTCCAATTCGAGAACAGTTAGTCCATTTACTTTTTGGAGGAACCCAAACTGAATCTGTGAGTCATAGATGTTTCAGAATTTCCCTCCGAAGTCTTACTGAAGACTACTGTTGTAACTTCGAAGTTTTGGATCAACCATTGATTTGCAACCATGTAGGCTCAGTGACAAAAGGACCCTGGTTGGATGAACTAAAACAAATGGGAGTAGAAATTACTGATACTACAGATGGGCAAATTGTTGTTTTGGTTGGTGCCGACATAGCAGAAAACTTTTTTCTGGACGTGAAAAAGATTTAAATTGTAGCAGTTCATACATTGCTAGGGTGGACACTCATGGGAAAACTGAAATCAGAATATTAATCTAAAACATCCCTTCTTGTAACTTCAATGTTTTCGAAAAATGTAGACATATGTGACTTATGGAGCCTAGATGTCCTTGGAATTCTAGCTCCTAAAAGAACTGTTTCACAACGAGAACAAGAAAAACTTGTAATGGAACATTTTCTAACAACAGTTAAACGAAGAGATGGCAGGTGATATGAATTATGCATGCCTTGGATTGAAGGTCATCCACCTTTATCATCCAATTTCGATTTATCCTATTAAAGACTCCTCCATACTGTGAAAAAGTTTTTTTTACCTCATCATCCAGTATAAAAGCCCAGTAGTACCACAACTCCTGTACGTCCAGATTTTGATGCTTCGCCGAGAGCAAAGAATCAACCATCTTTGAATCAATGCCTTGAGAAAGGTATCAACCTCGTTTAATTGATTCCATCTATGATTCTACGTTTCCGCTTGGAAAAGATTGAAATCACAGCTGATATGAGAAAGGCATTTCTTCAGGTTGGATTACAAGAAAACGACAGAAACTTTCTGAAGTTTCTTTGGTACGATAAAAACGGAAAATTGAAAATTTATAGACATACCCGGGTCGTATTTGGAGTTACTTACAGTCCTTTTCTATTGGGAGTAGTCCTCGAATTTTTCCTGCAGGACACGATAAGAAAGTCAATTCATGAAGAAAACTCATATAGTCCCGAAGTTATTTCAAAATTATTGAAGTCATTTTACGTTGATAATATTCTTATAAGCGTACCCAACGAAGAAGCTCTCAACCAATTTATTGAACAGTCAACTAAAATTCTGGCTGATGGAAAGTTCGAGTTGAGAGGGAGGGAGCATTCTTTGCCAGAAAATGCCGAAGTCGAAGCAAAAAGTAACATTCTTGGTCTCATCTGGAATCGTGAATTGGACACCTTAGAACTTTCTCTAGAATGGTTTGATAAAATGTATAAAGGACTCATAACAAAACGAACTATATTATCTGCAGCATATAAACTGTTTGATCCAATTGGTTTCTCATGTCCAGTGGTCAGACTCCTCAACTGTTTTGTCGTGGATTAAAAGGAAGGATAATTGAAAACCATTCATCTGGAACCGCGTTGAAGAAATAAAACGTTTTTCTAAACCTATGGACTGGTAGCATGTTCCTGGCGATATGAATCCAGCAGATCTCCCATGTTCTGCCAAATCACTAGCTGATGGAAGAGTGAGGTTGGTCAAGTTGAAAACTGTCACAGGTGAAGTACTGAGACCAATACAACGTATTTCATTACTGGAAATGAAGAAGTCATTAGATTCACCAAGACCAGCAGTGCCAGAAAAGAAAAGCGATAATCATAACAAAGAACTGTTATCGAAAAGATCGATAATTAGGGAGCCGATAGTTAGAACGAGATCAGGAAGACCTGTAAAGGTTCCTGAAAGATTTGAACAATAATTGTGTCATTACTTCTATGTAGAAATGACACAAGGTGGGAGTGTGTTGGAATTCAAGAATTCACCTACTTTGTTTTTCAAATATGTAAGTTGATAGTCAAGTTGTTTTGTAATAGTCTCTAGGAGACAACTTGTCATTTTGTTGTCATTATAGATCTGGAAATAAATAATGCTTATATTTGAAGTAGATTTTGGCCCTCAGCGTGAAAAGGTACACCCATATTTGATAGTTAGGGAACTCTATACTGAAAAAACAATCAGTTTCAACAGTTTTTTAATTGTGGCCACATCTACTACATGACAGCATTGGTAGTTAGTTTTTTGACATATTCGTAGTAGATGCTTTGGCAATTGTTACAATGAACTCACTTCCACTATGAAAATAGTGGTTCTGTTAAAATAACATTCTATAAAATCATCATTTTTAGACGAAGGTCATTTTTACTTCTCAAGTTACGTCAACAAGCAAAATTTCTGCATTTGGGCTTCTAAAAATCCTAGAGCGGTTATTGAGAATACTTAGCATGCTCAACGTTTCACAGTATGGTGCGCTATGTGTTCGGGAGGCGAGTCTGGAGGCGTGATTGGTCCGATTTTTTCGAAGATGAGGCTCAAAATGCGGTAACGGTCAATATATCAAGCTATCAAGAGATGTTAACAACTCAATTTTTTCCATCATTGATGACATGGATATCGCTGACATGTGGTTTCAACAAGACGGTACCACTTGTCACACAGCCAATGAGACGATCAATTTATTGCAAACCAAATTTGCCGATCGCATAATGTCACAAAATGCAGCTGTTAAATGGCCAGCCAAATCGTGTAATTTAACACCAATGAATTCTTATGGGGCCATCTTAAGGACAGAGTCTATACGGAGCCAATCGAATCGATTGCAGCCTTAAAACTAAAAATCTGGGATGTGAATGCCGAAATAGACCCGACATTTGCCCAAAAGTGATTGAAAATTTCGATGAAAGACTTTACTTCTGTCAGCGTGGTTGTGATGGATTTTTGCCATATATCATTTTTCATTCTTAATTGCTGAACTTTTTATTTTGTGATTCCATAAAAATTAGAATCGGCATCAATATTGTTTGTTTTATTTTGTTTTGAAAATCAAGTTCTTGTTGAAAGTCCCTTCATATAAAAACGTTCCGACTACGTATAACCTCAAAAATGTCAAGCTTTACAATACAGCTGTCAGTTGGCAGATTGCAATACTAGAGTTGTCCAATCCTGAAATATAAAAGGCAGCCCTCTGTTAGATAAGGAACTGCATCATATGCGCAGTAAGTCTTTGTCAGTTTGTAAGTCATTTATTAAACCACGTCTAGAAATTACAGGAAAGTCGGTTTCATGCAAAAACTAATATTTATTACACCCTCGTATATCAATTGAACCTCATTAATTTTGTGATTTTCGTTTTCTTCTGGGTTTAGATCTGATTTAGTTCGGTTTGTTTATTTATCGACTGAGATATTCGACATTTTCACATTGCACGTGTGATTTAATCAGTGTATGATATTACTTTAACAACATACTGATTAGTGGCGAAGCAAATTTTCACCTTAATGGTCTTATTAATAAGCAGAATTGTCGGTACTGGGTAGTGGAGAATTCGATACGAAAGCATGAACGACCCCTGCATGGCCCAAAGGTCGTGGTTTGGGTCACTATGTCTGCTGAAGCCATAATTGGTCCTTATTTTCATGAATATCAACGAGGTCGAGCAATTATTTTGAATATTGAGAGTTATTGCGACTGTTATTATTATTACGTTGTTGAGAAATTTTTTGGTCCCAGAGTTTGCAGGTGTTAACTCAAGAGGTTGAGTTGACACTTGGTTGTAGCAAGATGGGGCCAATTGACATACCTCAAATGATTTAATGAAAATTGTCAACAAATAATTTCCTAATAAAGCCCTCACCTTAGCCCAATTGACTATTTTGCATGGGAATGCTTTAAAAGTAGGGTTTATCCCAATAATCCGACGAATCTATTCTAGTTGAAGCAAAACATCCGGTCAGAAATGGCAGCAATATCAATAGCTATGTGTTCCAGTTTAGAAGAGTGCCAACAACGCAACATTTGGATAACATCATCTTTTCCAATTAATTATCCGATTCATATGTTAATAATAAGTAATAAACTTTTTTATGGCTCACAAATATTTTTCGATTTATTGAACTTGATACCATTTCTGGACACCTTGTATAACCTTTTCCTAATAAAATTGGTAACACATCGCTTTCTAAGGGTATTATACCAAATGAGTGCACAATAATTGTCTGCAATACAATATTATGTTGATTAAAATATTCATTTTCAACCTGTAACTGAATAAATTCGATTACTTTTTTCATTGTTTCAATATTTTTTTATGATATATATGCTTATATTTTGTGTCCTCAATTCTATGCGAATCGATCTCACGCGTATCGATTTGCTTGAAAACTGGATCTAGTTTTCTAGTGATTGGTTTTTTAATGAAAGTGGGATTTTCATTCAATGTATAATCCGTAATAGCTGCTCTATTTTCATTCAATTTTTTAATGTGTTCAGCGTTTTTCTCTCGTTTCTCCTTTAATTTTCCGGAAATATCGTTTAAATTTTCTTATGCCTCGACGTAGTTCTCAATTCTTTCTTCACGTGATTTTTCAATCGGTCATTAATATTTCAAATAAGATTCAATTTTTTGCATTGGAGTCATATCAAAACTAGTGATACAAGTTATTGAAATTCAAAATTGCCTGAGCGTTTTCATTCTTAAAAGTTAGTTGACTTTTTTGAATTGTTCTATAAGGATAGAGCAAAATCTTTCAACGAAAGCATTTGAATTTGGGATGTGATTTGTTATAAAATGAATTTTAATTTGGTGAATTTTACAATAATCTTGAACAACATTATTTTTAAATTCCATTATCGCATGTAATTTTCTTAGGAACACCGTAAAGACTGAAAATTGGTACTTATTTGTTAACAATTTCCGTGCCAGTTTACTGGAGTAATAGGTAGCGTTCTCTTTATCTCGAAAATTAACCTATTATACTTAGACAACAGTTTTTTCCAAAGCTCTCGCTCCTGTGGGGCTCATTTTGAAATTAAGTGTCGTAGGGGTTCTTTCATTCAATTTTTTTTGACAGATTTTACATGAAATGTATTTTCGTACATTTCAATCCATACTAGTCAGGTGATATTCATGTTTAAACTCCATAAATCTTCAGATAATCAGCGATGGATAGTTTTCATTTCATGATATTGTTGGATTCTCAAAGTTTGTTCCTCCTGATCTTCGTCATCTTCTGAAAATATCTTTGAAATTCAAAGTTTTGTCATTGAATTTGTTTCGTGAAGTTAATATAAAAGGTTTCTCTAATTCTTCAGAAGTTAAATATACAGTATATGATTTCTGAGTTGATGACGAGATATTGTTGATGATGGAGCTCGTGTTGAATGATTATTAGGGCTATTACCATCATCTATTGTGGATGTAATGTTTTCCGACGTTTCGATAGACATCTTCTATCTTTATCAAGGAAGAAAAGTAAAAAACCTTTTGAAGATTATCAATTTTCAAAAAGTCAATATGACAGAAGTCATGATAGAAAAATGAACAATGTTATATACTCATCTGTGATATGATGATCTTTTTAAGTTGGATCGAACTATCGGCGTCCAAACTTCTGGCAGATCTATAGATGGAGCACTCATGGAATCTGGTGTTATTTTCATAAATGCTGCTTCTTTGATTTTTCTTCTTGCAAGTTTTTCTTCTTTGGATATTATTGAGGCTTCATCCCATTTTATACGATGATTCTCATCTACAGCATGTTGGACTAACCTGGATTTGTCGCTGTCTAGTACTCGTAGAAGCTTCTGATGTTCTTTCATTCGTACATTCAGAGGGCGTTTAGTTTCTCCGATGTAAGATCTTCCGCACTCGCAAGGTAATTCATATATGCAGTTCTTTGTCCTTTGTGTCTCATTATTAGGCTTAACTTTTGTAAGTTTAGCTCTGATAGTGTCTTGAGTTTTGAATGCAGTCGTTATGTTGTATCTATTTCCAATTCTTCCCATTTTCTCCAACAAACCTTTTACATAAGGAATTACGGTTTTAATGGTCTGATTTATATCTGTTGGTCAGGTTGACTTTCTCTTGTTCGTTTAGCTTTTTCTAATATCTTTTTGGGGTAGCCATTGCTTCTAGGAGTTTTCGAGATGTTATTTATTTCTTCATTTTGGTCTTCTTCAGGGCAACAAATATTTATTGCTCTATCAAATAAACATTTTGCTACTCCCAATTTAGTGTTTAGTTGGTGGTTTGACTCAAAATGTAGATATAGTCCTGTGTTCGTTGACTTTTTATACACAGTGGTTCTTGGGATTCCAATTGGCTACATTTCTGCTGAAAATTATATCGCCATTAGTGAAAGAACTACACTAAGCGTAAATGCAATTATGGAAATGCTTTCTCTTTGTATTGAAACAACATCTTTCCAATTTGAAGACATCTTTTATCAACAAGAATTCGGAATGGCAATGGGTTCACCACTATCACCAATTTTAGCTGATTTATATATGGAAATTTTCGAACAGAAGGCATTAGAAAAATATGTACTTAAACCCAAACTGTGGAAAAGATATGTAGATGATACTTTCATTATTTGGCAACATGGAAAAGACAGTATAGATGGATTTCTTCAATATCTAAACAATCAAGAGGAATCAATTAAATTCACAATTGAAATCGAGAAGGACAGACAACTTCCATTCTTAGATGTACTCGTGCATAAACAAAATGGAATCCCAAGAACCACTGTGTATAAAAAGCCAACGAACACAGGACAATATCTACATTTTGAGTCAAACCACCAACTAAACACTAAATTGGGAGTAGCAAAATGTTTATTTGATAGAGCAATAAATATTTGTTGCACTGAAGAAGACCAAAATGAAGAAATAAATAACATCTCGAAATCTCTTAGAAGCAATGGCTACCCCAAAAAGATATTAGAAAAAGCTAAACGAACAAGAGAAAGTCAACCTGACCAACAGATATAAATCGGACCATTAAAACCGTAATTCCTTATGTAAAAGGTTTGTCGGAGAAAATGAGAAGAATTGGAAATAGATACAACATAACGACTGCATTCAAAACTCAAGACACTATCAGAGCTAAACTTACAAAAGTTAAGCCTAATAATGAGACACGAAGGACAAAGAACTGCATAAATAAATTACCTTGCGAGTGCGGAAGATCTTACATCGGAGAAACTAAACGCCCTCTGAATGTACGAATAAAAGAACATCAGAAGCTTCTACGAGTACTAGACAGCGACAAATCCAGGTTAGTCAAACATGCTGTATATGAGAATCATCGTATAAAATGGGATGAAGCCTCAATAATATCCAAAGAAGAAAAACTTGCAAGAAGAAAAATCAAAGAAGTAGCATTTGTGAAAATAACACCAGATTCCATAAGTGCTCCATCTATAGATCTGCCAGAAGTTTGGACGCCGATAGTTCGATCCAACTTAAAAAGATCATCATATCACAGATGAGTATATAACATTGTTCATTTTTCTTTCATGACTTCGGTCATATTGACTTTTTGAAAATTGATAATTTTCAAAAGGTTTTTTACTTTTCCTCCTTGATAAAGATAGAAGATGTCTATCGAAACGTCGGAAAACATTACATCCACAATAGATGATGGTAATAGCCCAAATAAACATTCAACATGATTTCTGAGGTTGGACAAATTCTTTAATGAATTGAAACATTATTTTCCATGGAATTGATAGTTACTGTTAGTACAATTTTTTGACCATCTGAACTATCTTGGAATGGTCAGCGTCTCACATGGACCCCTTATATAAGAAAGCTCAAGTGAGAGTGCTAGCACTTTATGAACATCCTTAAGACGCTATCACACCACCACTGGGGCTGCAACGAAGAAGTCCTGCTGAAGCTATACAGGTCCCTTATTAGCTCAAAATTAGATTATGCTGACATAGTTTATTCCATGTCAAGTAAAACCAACCTGAAGTTCCTGAACACTGTATCTTACACTGCTTTACGTATCATCCTGGATGCATTCCGATCCCGCCCAGCTGAGAACCTTAATGTGGAATCACAAGAGCTACCACAAGACTTACGCAGACGACAACACATTTTATTTTACGTTTGTAAATATCTGCCATCTCAAAGCATCCCTTACACAACACCGTTAAGAACCCTTGGAACCCTGCTACTGCAATCCCAAAAATACTACCATCAATTTCTGAAATACTTCAGAGATTTGCAGAACCAACAGACTTGAGATCCGTCACTCTAATGTCCCTCTCCGAACACGCTCCCTGGACAAGACAGAAGCCTTTGATCAACAACTCGCTGAATAAATACGACAAACAAACAACACCACCAGCTATATTCAAGAACTTATTCCTCAAAATACTTGATGACGGAAAATACGACAAACACATTTATACCGATGCATCGAAAGACGAACAAGGGCTCGCATGTTCCTTCATTGACAGCACCAAAACACCAACATCATATAAACTACCCCCTATATGCAGCATATTCACGGGGGAACTTTTCTCCATCTATAAAGCCCTCCATACAAACATGTCCCAAGCAAAGAACGTAGCAATTACTCCTTTTCTGCCATCCAGACTATTTCTAATATCTATTCACCAAACGTATTGGTTCAAGAAATCCTAGAGAAATGTCATGAATTGAAAACCATAAACATAGGCATCACCTTGATCTGGATTCCATCCCATATAGGTAAAAGCGGCAACGAACTAGCTGACCGAGTGGCGAATTTGGCAAGAACGAAATTCCGATATTCGATATACTTCCTCATACAGATCTCAAAGCAACTCTAAAGAAGCAATCTGCTCGAGAATGGCAAATCCGATGGGATTTATACAAGCTGAAACTCCATGAAATAGAACCAAAAGTGGACAACCCTCCCAAAATTAATCTTCTTAGAAGACAGGACCAAATCATGATTCGAAGACGAAATTAACTCATGGCTTCCTGATGACAAATGATGGTGCTCCCAATTGCGAATACTGCGATACTCGCCTAACAGTACAGCACATTATAGTGAACTGTCCTCAACACGAAGATGCTCGACGTAGGTGTGGACTGAAGATAAACCTGAGAGACAATCTTAGTTCACATGATGCAGTCGAAAAAATACTAGATTTTCTGAATGTTATCCAGATAGGTAAACTGTGAGAACACAGTAAAATTGATATTATATTGTATTATATGATAAAATGGTTGTAACAGTCCCTCGTGTCAATGACCATAAGTGTTGAGACACGTAAATTTAAATAAATAAATAAATAATAGTTACTGTTAGCCTCAGTTCATCTCCGAACAGTTCAATTTTTATAACATTGAAATTAGATGATTTTTGAAATTTTATTTGTAAAGGAAATGAATTTATAAATCTCTCGGTATATGAAACTTCTAAGATCGGATTCTCTAAGCCACTACCACTGTGAATAGTGACATCACCCTGAATATATATATATTCTTTTGAACTTTTGGCTAACAATATCACCATGAATAATAACATTGTTCGTTTTTAATTAATTCCAATCTTAATCATCTAGATTTGATAATTCATTATTTGGCTTTACTAAAGATCAATAAAATCATCAAATTCTTGATTAGTTTGCTGATTTGATATTGAAAGTGCATCCTCTTCAGTTGGATTCATATCGACATTTTCCATATAATTAAAAGGCTTATTATTGCGGCATTGATTTTGCTTCATTCGTAAATAATAATTATTATTAAATAGTTATTTCAATATCGGACTCTTTGAAAAAATACTTGATCATCTTGAGAACAACTAACCATTCTTATTTATCCAGACCTCTTGGCTGCTTAGGAAGGGCTAAATATTTATCATTATTGAATTCACATAATTTTCTCAAACTCATCAAGGCTTGAAATACAGTTTCATACATAAGATTACCGCAATAAATTTTCGTGGTTATTAAATAATAAAAAATTTTATTATTGATATCAATTGAGGCTACTTCACCAACCGATTTATTTTGTGCTTTTAATTCTGATACATTTCCGTACTTAGTTGCTTACTTAATGTGCTAGTGCATATTTATTTGAAGTTTAAAAAGGATTTCCTTTTTTTTCTAGAAAAATAGGAGAATTTGGTATTTCTTCCTCATTTAAAAAATTCTCATACGATATTTCGTTGCTTTCCTCTAGCTCTACTCTGACAAGGGCGTCTGCAGTATTTAATGATCCTTTTATATATTTAATTTCATGATTGTATTCCTCTAGTTTGATGCGCCATCGCATCAACCTTAAATTTGGTTCTTTTAAAGAGAAAAGCCAAATAAGTAGTTTCTGATCCGTATAGATCGTAA
Source organism: Micraspis discolor (assembly GCA_030674115.1). Lineage (NCBI taxonomy): Eukaryota > Metazoa > Arthropoda > Insecta > Coleoptera > Coccinellidae > Micraspis > Micraspis discolor. The sequence continues at coordinate 114,934 of JARTUT010000916.1, forward strand.
ATATCTTGCCCTAATGATATGTGCGAAAATGTTTTATCGCATAAATAATAGCGAAAAGTTTCAATTCAATTGTGCAATATTTGGTTTCTGCTGAATTCAATCTTCTACTACATATGCAATTGGTGAACCATTAGGTGGATCTTCTTGTGAAAGAACAGCACACATCGCGAATCCCGAAACATCGCAGATCAAGGTAAAATGCTTATTCCAATCTGGATACCTCATTATGGGATGATTCAATAAATTATTCATACAAATTTCGAAAGCTTTTATATAATACGGATTTTTGATATTTATTTTAGCATTCTTCTCCTAGCATCAAGTTGAATGTTTCGTGATTTTTGCAAAGTTAGGAATAATTTTTCTATAATTTCCTAGTAATCCGAGGAATTATTTAATTTTTTCTTGTGTTTTAGGAATATAAAATCATCAAACTGCTTTTAATTTATTTGGATTAGGGTTAATTCCATCTTTTGTAATTATGTGTCCAAGAAATTCTAATTCAGTTTGAGAAAAATGACATTTGTCTAATTGTATTTTCAAATTGTCTCCTCTTGAAGTTTCTAAAATATTATGAATGTGTTCTAAATGTTGTTCTTTGTTTTCTGAAAAATTAAACAAATTGTTTCCTAATTTTGTAACGATTTTTTGATACATCCATTCTTGAGATATTTGAAGTTGAAAGGAATTAAATCCATATAATTTTGTCCAAATTTTCTGGTTTTCCCAAATCCAACTCTGTGCTGAAATGAGTCAATAACAAGATTTGTTCAATGTTGCCATATTTTATGTCTATATTAAATATTTCTTCAAAAGGTTGGGGAAATATCTCCAGTCTATGGTTCCACCACTAAAAACTAATAGATGAAATTAACCACTGAACAGTTTTTGTCTTACATTCACTACAAAATCTGAATTGCCATTTGCTGCATTCATTATTAATGATGTCTAGCACCTTGTTTAATATTTAATCCAGAGTAATATTCCATAAGAAATAGAGAAAAAGATTTCCTTCTCTAACATAGGTACTTCGGTATATTCTCATGACCGTTGAAATAGGTTATGTATTTTTTGTCAGGACCTGTTGAATTGAAGACTTGTTTTTATGAAAAGCTGGTTCTTTATAGCTTCAGTCTTTCAGGGTCCATCAAATTATATCTATTCTAACTTCAAAATTCATATTGTTTTCTGCAGTATACCTTGAATTAAGATCATATGAGTGAAAGCTCATCTTCTGCTAATTGCAGCACTGAATGTACTATTCGCCCATCAGGTCAAATAAATGCATCATTTACATTCGATGCCGTCGTGATTCCGAAGATTTGTGCAGAAATGCCGAGTTCTTTCGTAAATCATTCGTTTTGGAATTGTGTCTATAACAAGAAGTTAGCAGATCCGAACTTTTCCATTCCGAAATCAATAGACCTTCTTTTAGGAGCGGATATATTCTCTTTAATAATTCGACCGGGTCCTATCGAGGGTAACGGTTTAGAACCAACAGTACTTGAGACAGTATTTGGTTGGGTTTTCATGGGAAAGATTCAATCACCTAACATATCAGTTAACAATTTTCATTTTTTAAAATCATCGAATCCAGTCTCCTTGATTTATTTTGTAGGTTTATAGATTTTTCACATATTTATTTCATTTGTAGGTTTATAGTTTTTCACATATTTATTTCATACACCGATTCCACCTGGTACCAGAGCTGTGCTAAGCACCGAAAAAAAGTGCTTCGAGCACTAAGCCCTAAGCACTCGAAAAAAAAGGCTTCGAGTCTCGAGTTCTAAGCACCGCTTTCGACAGAAGGCTCCGGATTACCGAGCACTTTTGCAAAAGTAATTGAATATTTCGAGCACTAAGCACTTTAGTGGGAACTATTTTATGTAATGTTGTTTGATTGAAATGAGAACTCTTTAGCTTCATCGACATATTGAAAATTATGATTTCGAGACTGGGAAAAACCCAAAAGCCATTTTATTTGTTTTGTGAAACGCATGCATTCAATTTACATTCTGGTACTAGTTAATCTTATTCGTCGATCTGAATCTGAATGGCTGTTCCTAATCAATGCATAAAGTTGAATTAATAATCGAGGACCAATTATTTTATAAGCGAGAACACATTACTGAAAAAATGTGGAAAGCACTGACATGAGATCAGGAGCTTTTACGCGCTTGTTCTGAAGTCTTTTCTCAGACTTAAAAAGAGTACGATTCAAAATCAGCCAGCACAATGAGTGTGAAAGAATCAATAAACATATATCTTAAATGGAAGTTGAGTGAACTTACAGTTCAGCAAATTCTTCGATCTGGCATTCTTTCCACATTTCTATACCATATATAAGTTATTGTAGTTTAGTGTCATCAATTATAACCGAATTTCAGATTCATAATTGCTGAGCTATCGGACAGGTCTGGCCCAATAACTAACTAGACTTATATTTGGATATTAAACTAATTCTATTAATATGGAATCTCTATCTCATCTCTTTCGGAAGATAGAGAATATTCAGCCAAACATTTTCAAATTGGACCACCGTTTCTTCATCACGAGTCAAATCCAACCGATGGCGATCATTTTCAGCTCGATAGTCAGAAATTACAGACATTTGGGAAAAAATAGTCCTCTTGTCGCAAAATTCATAAGGACATTTCCATTCAAAATATGACAACTGCACACACCAGTATTTTAGATATGTTTGTCATAAAAATGAACCCACAGAATTAGTTTCATTTTCGGCTCAACATTCACTCATTATGACAACTTGTCATAAAATTAAAACCACCCTCATAGAGATTTATAGTTGATGTGATGTGAATTCATAGATAGAAATATAATCTGTGACTTCATTTTCAGAAAAACTCTTATATCTTCTGGAGATTGTACGCTATGATGATGAAATTTTAAAATATTTTAGGTACCTATACCCTGCATAAATCCCCTAAATTGTTGTGATCTGACGAATAACTTATGAGATATCGTGTATTGAAAAAAACATTTTGGGAATTTTTGAAAAATTTTCTCTCGTCACGATTTTCTCGAAATTTGGCACACTCCTTCCTTTTAACGCTATCTAGACATTCTCTAAGTTACGAATTGATAGGATGAATATTCAAGAAATTAATGTTATTAACTGCTAAACTATTCACTCTAGGTCCCTTCCTTCGGAAGATAGAGAACTTAGGAGATAATAGAATTTGACTTAGTTTTAGTATTTCTGAATGTTTGTTATGATGCATGGTTAATTTAAATTCAATCAATATTGAAACTGGAAGCTATAGGTTCATAAACAAGAAAGATTAGAATAGAAATGTATTTTCTGACCATAATCATTTCATACTGAATTGAATAATTTCAAACTATCAATATTGAAATTATTATTATTATTTTATTATAATATTTTCCACATTTTTTAAATAACTGTTGACAGTTTCAAACAGAATCAAAACAACAAGGAACCACAGAACACTATTTTATTGGGAAAAACCCACCACAGAGACGTTATTATAACATTTCAATGTGGTAATAATTCACTCTAGTTATTCCGAGAAAAATTATAACTGAAGATCGATAATGATTACAGATATTATCTTTCATTTAAAAAAAACTTTGCAATTATTAATATTCTTCTCTCCTGGGGTTCGGTAATAAATTAATATTCTATGGCAAGGTATTAAAATTTGACATAATCTATGAATAACCATTATTCAATATTTCTGTTTACATAATTAAAAGAGATATTCTGATTATAAAAACCAAAAATTTGTTCAGTAATTAATTATAGTCTAAACAGAATAGATTCTTACTGACGAAAAAACACGTAGTTGGTTTTTCAGAATCACATCAAACCTAATTCCTTCAAGCAAATATAATTGCACACCTAAATCTGAGAATACTTGTAATCTATTCAAGTAATTTGTTATTGGGATTCAGTAGAGAAAATAATCATCAAGCAAAATAACATCACTGTAAAATAATTATGCGTAGTGACATTATTCATTGTTGTTGAAGATTTCGAAAAAGATCTTAACAGTCTCAAAGACTTGTTCACTGGTCTCTGTCAAGGAGAAGAAACTTAAATAATATCAGTGTTTGGAAAATCATAGATGATATTTTCTGGCTTTGAGTGAAAAAAAAAGCAATGTGACAACCTCTTGCCTTGGAAGTTTTCATAGAAATGATGGTTTTCATGATTTGGAAATCTTAAGAAGAAAATTACAAATGTATGATGATAACATCCAATAATTCTGAGGTTTATAATGGTTTATAATCTTGAAGTAGAAAGAAATTATAGTAAACAGCAAAAATATGTTTATGGTGTTGAATTTTTTTTACCAGAAAATTAGTATTTTGTATCTTCCTTCTGGATATGGACCTAATCGGATGAAACATGAGTGACTGAATCATTTCTTATAGGAAAAATAATGTTTTTAAACAATTCAGATTCAATAGTGGATGCTGTGGAAAGTATTTTTCATTCAAACTATACTGGACTACAGAGGGGTATTTGCCCAATGTGAAAACTTAAAATGTTTATAACTTTTCAACGCAGCTGAATATAGAAAAATCGTAATGGAAAATGTGTTTCTTTTGATCTCAAGAACCTATGGTTAAAGTTAACGCAGTAGTCAAAGACTCACCCTGTATAGACCACCTAAAGGCCATTTTGATCTTTTCATATCGGCATTGTCTGCATGTTTGGATGAGATGACGAGGTTAACGTTAGAGAAAATTTGTGTTGCAGGTGATTTCATTGTTAATTTCCTGGAAAGTAATGAGTATTCAAATGAAGTCTTGAATTTGTTCGAGTCGTACGGATTATTCCCGGCTTTCAATGAGCCTAGCAGAGTTAGTCGTAAATCAAAAACGTTTGTTGACAATATATTTATTACGAACATATGCAAGGAAACTTACAAAAGTAAAACATACGACCCACACTTGTCGGATCATTCAGTACAAGAAATTAAATTGCTCAATGAGACATCTGTAACAGAAAGGAAATATATACTGAGCATATGATAACGAGGAAAAATATAATCAAATTTGAGGAGAAACTAAGTGATATTGAATGGGATTCATTCAAATCCGAAAGAGCTGAAGAAACTTTTGATAGATTTCATGCTGTATTTAGATGATGCTTCGATAGCTGTTTTCCTATAAATACGGTAAATGTAAACAGGAATAAAAAATATGTTCACAGAAATGCTTCAAATGTGGCTCTGGAGAAGGCAGTTGATGCGGCGCTGACAAACCACAGTATTCGTCAAAGTGATGACTCCAAGAAACTCGTAGAAATGTTGAAACGATCTCTGAGAGAAAGTTACACTGCAGGAAAGAAGAAAGTGAAAAGGGAGTATATAAGTTCATCGAAGGATAAAACAAAAGCCATATGGAGAGTAATAGAAGAAGAAACTGCTTAGTGGAGAGAGAAGAGGAAAGAAGAAGGTAAATTGACCGCAGATGAACTCAATTGTTTCTTTTCTAATATAGGAGTGACAATTTCAGATCAGTGCTCACCTTCTGCTATAGAAGCAATAAATTTCATGAGAAAAACTTTTTCGAGGGTATCCAGACCCTCAGGTTCAATGTTCACCCATCCGATTACAATCGATGAGCTGCATCAGATTATTATAAGGTTGAAAAATAGAAAAACTGCGGATTTCTACGGTATGAATGTGGTATTGATGAAAAGGGTTTACCCAAAAATCTCTAATTTTATGTGTGATATTTTTAATCAATGTCTCGAGCAGGGAGTTTTTCCTGAACCACTAAAATTTGCAAGAATAATTTCCGTTCATAAAAGTGGAAATGAAGACGAATGCACTAATTATAGGCCAATATCTATTCTGCCTACTTTTTCGAAAATATTGGAGGAAACATTGAAAGAAAGAATATTGGACACTGGTTCTCGATCAAGCATGGATTTAGATCTGGTAGGTCAACTATGACAGCGCTGATTGCGTTGATGGATAATGTTATCGAGGCAGTTGATAGAGGTAGTTGAGATTTTGACCTGCGACCTATCCAAGGCATTTGATAGTGTGGTGGGAGAGATACTTCTGCAGAAGTTGGAAATTTATGGATTAAGAGGAAATACGTTGGCTATTTTCAAGTCATACCTGGAGAATAGAACACAGGTAGTCTCGTGGAATCATGCATTATCACGGGTGGGGGTTCTTAGATATGGAGTGCCCAGAAATCAATATTAGGTCCCTTATTCTTTTTGTTATACGTAAATGACTTGCCGCTGAATGTGCCGTGCTCCCTTACCCCGATGTTTGCAGATGACACCAGCATTGTAAATGACTCGTCCAGGAGAACAGAACTGGAAATTGGAGGTGCCGAGACCTTTGCTCGTGCTGAAAAATGGTTTAGCGTGAATGGATTGAAACTCAATGTGGATTAATCCCACCGTATGATAGTAGCAGGCAATGAGGCTCCGCAGTGTATCAGATTGTTGGGTGTGACTGGACAATCGACTCACCTGGAACGCTCACACAACATAAAACTATTGAAGAGGCTTTCGACTGCAATTTTCACCATACGTAGGATGAGGGAGGTTGCAGGTACAGACATATATAGATTGACCTATTACGCCAACTTCCACCAGACTGCTACATACGGCATAATATTATGGGGTCATAGTTCCGGATTGATTGATGTCCTCCTGAAGCAAAAGGAAGCTGTCAGAGCCCTTCTTGGAAGAGTCACTTCATGCAGAGAGTTGTTTCGATCATTGGGCACACTCACCGTATCATCTGTGTATATACTTAACTGTATAATGTATGTCCATGATGATATAGCTAAATTCAGGAAAAATCATGACAATCATTACTATGGTACACGGAACAGAAATGAACTTAGTTAGCATTGAGTGTCATCGCCTCAAATAAACACAGACTGGCACAAATCATTTTGGGGTTAAATTTCATAATACTTTCGTCCAAAAATGCGGATGCATCCACGAAATAGGTTACTAAAGAAGATTGAGGAAACGTTAATTAAAAACACTGTTTATAAGTTCGAAGAATTCTGGAACGAATGATGAACGATGAATAACTGTGCGTACATTTGTACATTTACATGTTTGGACCTTTTGTAATGTATTTCTAATGTTTTTTGTCTTTTATATTTATATTTTATACTGTTCTATTCTTGAACTTAATGTATTTTGACCTGCCATGTAATATATTTTGATGGTAAATAAATGATGATGATGATGATGTCATTGGATTTCCATTTTGGAACGACTTTGAAGGTCAATGAGATTTGACAGAAGGCATTGTGAAGAGGTGACAAGAAGTGGGTGTGTGATTTCTGGTGAATGATTTTATCTTTATTTACCAATTTAATTCAATTTTTTCTTGTACAGGAATATCATTTAACGAATTTCTTAATTTAATCCTTGCTCACATTCGGAGAAATTGGGATTTGTTTACCTCTATTTTTTACATGCACCCTTTTTCATCCTCATTTTGATTCTCATTTTGTATTATTCTTTAGGATCATTTATCAAAATTTCAATACTAAATTTTATTATATTTATTTTCAGTTCAGAGGATATATTGAACTTTTTTTCTCTTTCTGGAAAGCAGACGAGAATACCTGATTATAAATATACTTAATTTTTGTTCATATTAATTCAATCGCTTATATTACTCATATTTTTTGTGAAATTGTTTGGGCTGAAAATTTGTGGAACATTTTAATGGTCTTCATCATCATATTGCCAGATAATTTAAGTTGATTATCATTTTGACCTATACTAATTTTCATTTATTCTGCACTGCGTGCTGGAGTATCAGTCACAATGGAGGAAATAATCATCATCTTAGCATCTGTATTTTACGAAGATAGGAATATTTTTGGCTAGTATCCAACCACCGAGCCTCAACCAATTTGAACGAGTCTCCACCAAACTGAACGAGCCTCCACCAAACTGAATTCAAATATCGGGCCATCCCAAATATTTTGGCTATTATCCACCCAGCGAGCTTATACTACACTCATCTCAAAATAATCAAAATCTATGTCACTTGGATTGAAATACCCAAAATAAACACAAGTGGGGTCTCCAAATTCCTGTTTTAACTCGAACATATCCAAATTCTGTCTGGAGTCCATCACCTTTTTATAAAGCCAAATTTGTATCTGTATATATATTTTTTTATTATGAATCAGCTATTAGCAATAATCGTTAACTACCTGTTCTGTAAATTTCTAGTTTAATTGAATTTTCTTTATATTGATTCAAAGATTTCTCTCGGTTTACTTGTTGTACCTGGCGCCCAACAAAAGTTGTGATCTGTGAAGTTGATTTTTGGAACATTCCCCTCACCGTAACCATCTGTGCAGCTAATAGGCATACGTGCAACCAAATATTACAATTTATCAAGCATTGCATCAATTTGTGGAAGTGGATATTTATCATCTATCGTTTAATAGCCCAATCATGCAACATATCGTTTTTTTATTCAATTTTCTATAATCAATTTACAATTAGAATTTTCAAATTCGACGTGAGGTAAACGATTCATGTTATCTACTGAATTATTTAGTTCAATGAATCTTTTTCGATTATATCTCGAAAATTCTGATTCTTCCAATGAAAACCTTCAGAAGTTGAAGGTTCTGGATCATTATGAACAATTCTTTCATTTTTATGTGAACAACTTTCTTCAATTATTATCAATTCTTCAGAAATAAAATCTGATTTTTGTTTATGATTGAAATATCTACGTTGAGGATCGATTTGATACTGTGTAGAATAGACAGATCTTTTTTGAGGATAATTTCTCGATTGTATTGAAATTTTTTCCGTTGGAATTGTATTTTTGGCGCTCTTGTTCACCCGAACAGAGTGCCTATCATTTTGCCCGAATGTAATTTTGGAATATCGAACCGAAAATGGTCTCAATCGATTGGGATTGACTCCCCGATGAAGAATAGGTGGCGAAAGTTGAGTCTGTCCGGCCGTCCGTCCGGCCGGCCGTATCCTCTCTATCATCCAAAAGAGATGAGCTAGAGTTTTCATATTTTCAGAATAGGTTAATTGTCCAAATATCTCGGTCAAGTTCGTTATTGGGCCAAATCCGTCGGATGGTTCAGTAGTTATGAGCATCTGAAATTCTGTTTCCTCAATAACTACTAGAATATCCATCTGATCAAGTTGATACTTGAAATATTGTTGAGGGAGGCTGCAACAAAACGGCTCGCAAAATTTCGCAGAAATCGTGACGCTAGAAAATTATTAAAAAATTCCAAAAACAAAATTTTTAATCCGCACTATCTCATAAAATATTTTTCGGAATTCAATAAAAATTCGTGAATATATTGAGGCGATCGATATCTTACTTATCCCCAAATTTCATTGCCGTAGCTCTCTTCCATCTAAAGATATGATCATTTTTTTCATTTACTCAAGAGAAAAGAGAAATGACATACGTCCCCCCTATGCTTTTCTTTGAACGATGGCCATCACAGATCGATATTCGATTGACAAATGCCGGGCTCATTAATCAGTGTCAGTTGGCGTAATATTAATCAAAATTTTTCATAACGGGAAATCATAAAGATAGAATTCAATCTCGATGGCACAATATACGTTGTCAAAATTCAGAAAAGCACTGACGTAAGTTTTTAGGAAAAAGGAATTATAGGTTCGAACAAAACTTGGAGAAAATTATGAATAGTTATTTTTAATTTGAGATATAGGTTTGTTCATTCATTAGGCGTTCATTTTGCATCACATTGTCCCATAGTACGGGAAAAGACTATTGTTCAGCTGATCAGAGTGCTTATAGATTTGTTATGGTTTGAATATTTACCTACTCGCAAGTAGCTCAACAAGAGCGCCAAAGCAATCTGACCTCACGTCAGTGCTTTCTAAATTTTTATAATTTGGATCCGGTTTGAAAACATTGATACAATTAGTCGCGTTGAATATTTGCTTTTGGGGCTGATTAGTGTTCCTTGATTCATAACGATTCCAAGGGTTCGACTAAAATTGTCTCGCTGTAATAATGAGTTTATTGAACTGATTAAAATGCGAGGTATTACATTTCTGCTGTGTCGGTACCCTTTTGTTCCGTCGACTCACATCTAATAACTCATATTGAGTCTTAATACTGAGATAATCTTCAACAGCGTTAACTGTTCCGTCGAAAGTTGAATTATTGTTCGTTATCAAACATTTCCGTTATTCAACTGATGAATTCGATTTAAATACGGTTTTACAAATTTTCGAAATATTTGATTTATTTAATTATAACTCGGCGATTTCCATATTATCTGCATCAATTCTATAATTGATAAGAATTTTCATGAATATGCTCCGTTCAATGAAAGCTACTAAATCTTCATTTGGTTTCTTTGTCATGAATTGCAGATTATTAATTACCACATCCAAATTTATTTGATCTCCAAATTTCTTTATTAAGACTTCTTTTAAATCATCACTTCAGCAAGTGCTCTATCTGTAAACTACTGCAAAGCAATATCGTTTTACAAGTTCATTTTATGTCTAATCATATCGATGTGACTTTGCACATTTTTAATGAAGGAGTGAAGTTCATTTTCTTTACCAGAGAATTTGAGTAATAGAAATCCAAATTTTTCTGTAATGTTCAAACCTATTCTCTCGTTTGCCATTTTGAGCTTATAGGATTTTCTTTCCTTTTTGAAATGAACTTGTTTGATGGAAGTGCTTGTAAGGAATAATCTTTAATAAAAATCTGGTTTTCAATTTCACGATTCGGTTTTTTCTTATAAGTAACCAAGAAAAAACTTTGTGATAATTCAAATAATCAAATTGAAAATATTAAAAATAAATAATCGGTTCTTTACAAGAAACCTTAAAAGCCTCAAAATTCATGCAATAATTTCAAATAATCGGTTTTTTATGATGAAACCTAGAATATACTCATACAAGTTTGTAATCTCAAAACTGGGGCAATAGAATGTGATAACTTTGAGCCAGGTTATTTTTCGAACTAAGGAAAATGGAAAAGAATCTCTCATTCACGCTAATTTCCAAAGATTGTTGAGGGGTGCTATTCGATCAACCGTGCTCCTGCTTCTCCTCGTTGATTTGTGCTCAACAGTTGAAACTGACAGTTGAAAGCTTCTCTGGATGGAACTCTTTCTTTAGATAGGTTTGGTCCACATGCAGAATTCTCGAAACTGGCACAACACCAGAACCAGTCGCCAATTATAATTTTTTGGGAGACACGTTGATTTTGAAAAAATGACGTTATTTGCAAACAACACTACAAGCGCACTAAGTAAAAGACAGTTCTGAATTAAACGCATCCTTGGACTTTTCTCCTATTTATAATAAGTGCAAACAATTAGCAAATGCTGCATTGTGGAGCAGCGTCGCGTCTCAAGGATATAAAATATGTTTAGTAAGCAAAATAATACAGGAAGGTAATCATGTAATTATATAATACTAATGGCGCATACTGCTCTTATGGTGCTGATACTGTGTGCTTTTCGCCAACTTTATTTCTAGCATTCATAATAAGGATTGTGTAGTGCCTCCGTACATTGAGTACCCTCAAACAATGAACTTTTCCAGTTGCGCATTATCAAGTTTTAAAATTTAAGAGATAATTGAGCGACTCAAGCCTAAGCTGTCGGTTGGAACTGACGGTATACCTATTTACATACTGATGAAATGTGTTTGCACTCTTCCCACTACAATCAGCAGTTTGCTAAATGTCTAATTGAAGCAGAGCAAGTTTCCAGAATTTTGGGAAAGCAGCTTCATCATACCGATCTTTAAATCAGGAACGAAATCTTAGGTATTTCACTACAGAATGATTTTAATTCAGACGGTTATGCTCTAGATGTTGAACAGTTTGGTATGCAGTTACATAACCTGGCACTGTAATGCCCTTTTGTCTGACGAACAGCATGGATTCAGGCGTGGGAGATCTACTTTGTCTGAACTTTCGGTGTACCCCGAAGATAAAGTCAGCTGTTTGCAAGAGGGTCGCCAGGTGTACGCTGTATACACCGATTTTTTGAAGGCGTTCGACACAAAGAACCATAATATTATGCTGGCCAAGCTGGAAGCCTTTAGATTATCTGTGTCTCTACTGACTAGGTTTGAAAATTGTTCATGTGGCCGAACGCAATTTGTCTGGTATAAGAGTATTTTCTCTAGAATCATCGAACTTACTTCGGGTGTTCCCCAGGGTAGCCTTTTGGTACCTAATCTTTTTAGGTTTTCTATCAATAATGTCAAGGAGTGCCTCAATTCTAACCTTATAGATTCTTGCGGAGGCCTTATAATTGTACCAACCAGTTAATTCAGGTTGATAGCTTTCATCACTCCTAACTATCTTAACGTTAACATCAATAAGTGTAGTCCAACTTAATTCCACAGGCGCATCACACCTATCCAGTATAGAGATCGATTGAACGATATCGAATTGACTAGGCATACATGTGTTCGTGACCTTGGCATTATAGTGGATTGTAATTTGAATTTTGAAGAACAAGTTCAAAGTGTTTGAGCTAAGGCTCAATGGTTGCTCAGTATCATAATCGGAAACTCGTCTTTCTTCGGTCTTGAAACCTTGAGAATTTTTTACAGATCTTTATGAGGGGCAATTCTTGAATATCCTTCTAGTGTTTTGGCTCTCTTTTACCAATATGACATTGACAGCCTGGAGAAGGTCCAGCGCAGATTCGTGCGTCATCTGGCCTGTAGATTCGGTTTCCTAGAGGAAATATTGAGGCTGTCCCTCTAGTCTGGTCAACCTCCGTAGTAGACGCCGCGGGATGGACATTTCCAACCTCTATAAAATTTTGAATGGCAGCATAAGCTGATTCAGACTTATCTCGGCAATAAATTTTGATTTGCCTTCTAGGGTAAAGAGACAGACTTCAATCTTTTACATCGGCACACATAGGACGAATTATGCTACGAACTCATTCCTTTATAGAAGGCTGCGGCGAATGCTCTGGTTTCCAGTTTGAATTTTTTTTCAGGCTAACTGTTTTTCATTCAACGCGAGGCTGCGGCGCGTCAGTCGAAATTTCCAGAACATAATGATAGACTTCATTACTATTTCATCATGTGTTTGTTTGAATGGCTAGTTTATTTTGACTTGTAAATCATACAGTCACGTAGAATGGGTTCCACTTTTCATTTGATTTTCTTGATTGAAAAGGGGTTATCCCGTACACTCTTGTTCCTTTTATTATTTTTATTATGATTATAAAATGTAACATGAAAATATATAGATAAAATACAAATGGATCAATATTGAATATACTGCTATGTTATGCAGACTATATAATTTATCGCAACACCGCTGCTGGATTAGAGATATTCCTATTCAATACTAATAACACATTTGTAATTAGGCCAACAGTAGAGATAATGGAAATGAACGAACATTACTTTCTCAACTGCAAGAAAATCTCACAGATAATATTTTTCTCTGCAGCATTATTCTTGCATCAATGGGAACCATCGCGAACTGAAATTGATTTTTCGTAAAAATATTCACATTCTATCTCGTTTGCTAGAAAGGATCGCCATGATTTGTGTCTTTCCATAAATAAAATTAAGGAAAGCTGGGAAATCAACTTTTATTACATCGTCTAACTTTTAATTGCAAGTAGGAAATTCTTATTCGAGTCATTTAACCCTTTGTGTACTTCTATACAGAACCGCAGTAGCCATTTCTGTTCATGGAATGTCGATAAACTGTGAGCGGAAGTTGGGAGTCAGAATACGTACAATCTGTGTGAACCCATTGTCAAATTATTTAGCGTAATCATTGAAATAATCCATGGCTCTTTGAAAAGTCTTTCGAATCAGTCAAACAATCGATGTACTGAAATGGAAAATGCCTGCAATAATTCTATTCAATTGAATTTACACGTTATTTCTGATATGGAAGGCTCGTGTACATGTCCCCGGATACTGGCGAATTAACACAACTATTGATGTACAAGAAGTTGTTCGATACGATACTAAAAAAAAATGATTTCAATGAATACTGCTTCTTTGATTCTTCTTCTAGCAGCTTTCCTTTCATTGAATGTCATAGATTTATGAGTCCATTTATCTTATCTCACTCAAAGTATGTTGGACTATAACTTAGTACTTAATATATATATTTTTTTAAATTTTTGTATCACATATGGATGATACTTCGTTGAATTCATTTTTTTTTCATTTGTTTAAATTTTAAATCATTTTTCAGAGTTTGATTTTGAATTTCAACAGTGAATTGTTTTCTATTAATAAATTATTTTTACCCCCCAATTCGGCAATAATTTCAGAAGGAGATCTTGGTGTCAAGAGTCGTTTGATATTATTTTACTATCAATCTCAGGCATTGGGGGATCTCATCAGTCAGTTTTTCACCTGAAATAGGGCTGGATAATTCAAAATCACAGCACTTCTTCACTTTCACACCTACAACCACTTTTGACAATTTGTCGTTTACACATTCCATATTGAGAAAATATCTTTAATGAGAGATTAGCATCGATGTCTATACCACTCGCCGACATGATGTCGAATTAGATACAAAAAGGAGAAATTTACATCAGTTCATACAGGGTGAATCTTTGACAACTGCGTTAATTTTAACCAAAGGTTCTTGAGATCAAAAGAAACACTTTTGACTTTGACTTTTACCATACCGTTTTTCCATACTCAGCTGCGTTGAAGATTTATAGGCATTTTAAGTTTACACATTGGGCACATACCCCTCTGTAGTCCAATTAAGTATGAATGAAAATTACCTTCCACAGCATCCATTATTGAATCTGAATTGTTTGAAAACATTATTTTTCCTCTAAAAAATGATTACTCACTCATGTTTCATCAGATGATTATATCGATTTAATTTCTTTCAACTTCAAATATCTGAAAAAAAGTGCAGTTTAGGAAAAAATATGATGAATGTTTTCATCTGCATAAAAGACTAATGATTCTTGGAAGTACAAGATACGGACCTTTAGTTCAAATGATATTTGTCTTTCATGCAATTTAACCACTCTGTACAGTAGTAGTGAGAAACCCACAAAAAATGTAATAAATATATTGATGCCAAAATATGCATGACTGTTATGAAAAACCTTCTACAAGAGATCATTTCAATTAATATTGTCGTTGAATATTAAAGGCGGAAATTCAATTCTTTTATGAAATTTCAAATCATGTTTCTTTTGAAGTCAAGAATCTATGGTTGAAATTAACGCGGTGGTCGAATACTCACCCTGTAAATCTGCATTTATGAATTTTTGAACATATTGTTAATTATAAATATCATGGCTATAATCCAAAGCTCAGGAAGCATCATTCAAACATGTTTCCAATGCAGTGAGTCAAATAAAATCAAAAAATTGAAGAAAATGAATAAACTGAGCGTTTCAGTTATGAGACAGAATAGCACCTAATGATTGAATATTTCATTATAAGAAGTGTACTGAAAGCAGAGAGATTAGGCGGAATTAAACCAAGTAATAATATGAATATTTTGTTAGGTTCTGATGCCTTACGGAGGAGGTTAATGAACAACACCTAGAAATAGAAGGTTTTACAAATATAAAATAATTAACCAGTGTGAAAAGGGCGGCCAAAGATAGCGGCCGAAATATTCGAATACACCCGAGCGGCCAATCCATTGGCGTGCGCGTCGGTTCATATTAATTATTCGGTGCTAAAATTGAATTAATTGGAGAAATAAGAGGGATATCAGTGCCATTGCGATTTTCTACATCTGGTAGATGAATTCTGAGAGAAATGCATTGATCTAAGATACAAATATGTCGAATTGGACTCGTCTGATTTAATTCACTTATATTTCTCTATAACGGAATGGGGCCAATGATATTGCAAAAATACGAGGAATACTGGCAGTGAGGAATTGGATTGGAAAGTATAGTGTATAATTGAAAAAAAAATAGACTACACACAGAATTTTAGGGAATAGTATTTGATAAATGAAATTCGGAGTCGTCCTTCGATGGAAAGGCGGAATTCTTACATCACCAAATTTGATGCAAATATTCCATAGGACATGGGAAAAAAAGGCCGAGAAAAAATGCGACTTGCCGAGGGGCTCTGGGGTTGAAATTTCAACCCTTAACATTCAAGGTCGTTTTTCGATAGGAAAAAGGGATCCTTGCATCACCAAATTTGGTACAAATATTTCTTAGGAGATGGGGAAGAACAGGCCGAGAAAAAATTCGACTTGCCTAGGGGCTCTGGGGTTGAAATTGCAACCCTTACCTTTCAAGAACGTTTTTCGACAGGAAAAAAAGATCCTTGCATCACCAAATTTGAAACAAATATTCCTTAGGACATGGGGAAGAATAGGCCGAAAAAAAATTATAATTGCCTAGGGGCTCTGGGGTTGAAATTGCAACCTTTACCTTTCAAGGTCGTTTTTCGACAGGAAAATAAGATCCTTGCATCACTAAATTTGAAACAAATATTCCTTAGGACATGAGGAAGAATAGGCCGAAAAAAAATTCGACTTGCCTAGGGGCTCTGGGCTTCAAATCGCAACCCTTAACTTTCAAGGTCGTTTGTCGATAAGAAAAAAAATCCTTGCATCACCAAATTTGAAACAAATATTCCTTAGAACATGGGGAAGAATAGGCAGTAAAAAAATTCCAATTGCCTAGGGGTTCTGGGATTCAAATTGCAACCCTTAACTTTCAAGATCGTTTTTCGATAAGGAAAAAAGATCCTTGCATCACCAAATTTGGTACAAATATTTCTTAGGAGATGGGGAAGAACAAACCGAGAAAAAATTCGACTTGCCTAGGGGCTGTGGGGTTGAAATTGCAACCCTTACCATTCAAGGTCGTTTTTCTATAAGAAAAAAAGGTCCTTGCATGACTAAATTTGGAACAAATATTCCTTAGAACATGGGAAAAAGTAGGCCGAAAAAAAATTCCAATTGCCTAGGGGCTCTGGGGTTCAAATTGCAACCCTCAACTTTCAAGGTCGTTTTTCGATAAGAAAGAAATATCCTTGCATCACCAAATTCATAACAAATATTCCTTAGGACATGGGAAAAAATAGGCCGAAAAAAAATTCCAATTGCCTAGGGGCTCTGGGGTTCAAATTGCAACCCTCAACTTTCAAGGTCGTTTTTCTATAAGAAAAAAAGATCCTTGCATCACCAAATTTAAAACAAATATTCCTTAGGACATGGGGAAGAATAGGCCGAAAAAAAATTCGACTTGCATAGGGGCTCTGGGGTTCAAATTGCAACCCTTAATTTTCAAGGTCGTTTTTCTATAAGAAAAAAGATCCTTGCATCACCAAATTTGAAACAAATATTCGTTAGGACATGGGGAAGAATAAGCCGAAAAAAACTTCGACTTGCCTAGGGGCTCTGGGGTTCAAATTGCAACCCTTAACTTTCAAGGTCGTTTTTCTATAAGAAAAAAAGATCCTTGCATCACCAAATTTGAAACAAATATTCCTTAGGACATGAGGAAGAAAAGGCCGGAAAAAAATTCGACTTGCCTAGGGGCTCTGGGGTTCAAATTGCAACCCTTAATTTTCAAGGTCGTTTTTCTATAAGAAAAAAAGATCCTTGCATCACCAAATTTGAAACAAATATTCGTTAGGACATGGGGAAGAATAAGCCGAAAAAAACTTCGACTTGCCTAGGGGCTCTGGGGTTCAAATTGCAACCCTTAATTTTCAAGGTCGTTTTTCGATAAGAAAAAAAGATCCTTGCATCACCAAATTTGGTACAAATATTTCTTAGGAGATGGGAAAGAACAGGCCGAGAAAAATTCGACTTGCTGAGGGGCTCTGGGGTTGAAATTTCAACCCTTAACATTCAAGGTTGTTTTTCGATAGGAAAAAAAGATCCTTGCATCACCAAATTTGGAACAAATATTCCTTAGGACATGAGGAAGAATAAGCCGAAAAAAAATTCGACTTGCCTAGGGGCTCTGGGGTTCAAATTGCAACCCTCAACTTTCAAGGTCGTTTTTCTATAAGAAAAAAAGATCCTTTCATCACCAAATTTGAAACAAATATTCCTTAGGACATGGGGAAGAATAGGCCGAAAAAAAATTCGACTTGCCTAGGGGCTCTGGGGTTCAAATTGCAACCCTTAATTTTCAAGGTCGTTTTTCTATAAGAAAAAAAGATCCTTGCATCACCAAATTTGAAACAAATATTCGTTAGGACATGGGAAGAATAAGCCGAAAAAACTTCGACTTGCCTAGGGGCTCTGGGGTTCAAATTGCAACCCTTAACTTTCAAGGTCGTTTTCTATAAGAAAAAGATCCTTGCATCACCAAATTTGAAACAAATATTTCTTAGGACATGAAGAAGAATAGGCCGAAAAAAAATTCGACTTGCCTAGGGGCTCTGGGGTTGAAATTGCAACGCTTACTTTTCAAGGTCGTTTTTCGATAAGAAAAAAAGATACTTGCATCACCAAATTTAAAACAAATATTCCTTAGGACATGAGGAAGAATAATCCGAAAAAAAATTCGACTTGCCTAGGGGCTCTGGGGTTGAAATTGCAACGCTTACTTTTCAAGGTCGTTTTCGATAAGAAAAAAGATACTTGTATCACCAAATTTGAAACAAATATTCCTTAGGACATGAGGAAGAATAAGCCGAAAAAAAATTCGACTTGCCTAGGGGCTCTGCGGTTGAAATTGCAACGCTTACTTTTCAAGGTCGTTTTTCGATAAGAAAAAAAGATACTTGCATCACCAAATTTGAAACAAATATTCCTTAGGACATGAGGAAGAATAAGCCGAAAAAAAATTCGACTTGCCTAGGGGCTCTGGGTTTGAAATTGCAACGCTTACTTTTCAAGGTCGTTTTTCGATAAGAAAAAAAGATACTTGTATCACCAAATTTGGAACAAATATTCCTTAGGACATGGGAAATTGCCAGACTCTTGTTCAATTCAACTGGATATAGAATGCAATTCAGACTGAAACTGAAGTAGGTTTCAGAGACGGTTTAGCCCAATTATAATAAAACTCTAACGACTATTGAAAAAAGCCGAACAAGGAAATATCATATAGAAAAATGATTCATTCGACTTAAAGACCTTTCTTTCTTATCGAAAAATGACCTTGAAAGTTAAGGGTTGCAATTTGAACCCCAGAGCCCCTAGACAAGTAGAATTTTTTCTCGGCCTGTTCCTCCCCATCTCCTAAGAAATATTCGTACCAAATTTGGTGATGTAAGGATATTTTTTTCCTATCGAAAAACGACCTTGAATGTTAAGGGTTGAAATTTCAACCCCAGAGCCCCTCGGCAAGTGGCCTTTTTCTCGGCCTTTTTTTTCCCATGTCCTATGGAATATTTGCTTCAAATTTGGTGATGTAAAATTCCGCCTTTCCATCGAAGGACGACTCGAATTTCATTTATCAAAAACTATTCCTAAAATTCTGTGTGTAGTCTATTTTTTCAATTATACACTATATTTTCCAATCCAATTCCTTACTGCCAGTATTCCTCGTATTTTTGCAATATCATTGGCCCCATTCTGTTATCGAGAAATATAAGTGAATTAAATCAGACGAGTCCAATTCGACATATTTGTATCTTAGATCAATGCGTTTCTCTCAGAATTCATCTACCAGATGTAGAAAATCGCAATGGCACTGATATCCCTCTTATTTCTCCAATTAATTCAATTTTAGCACCGAATTCGTATAATTAATATGAACCGACGCGCACGCCAATGGATTGGCCGCTCGGGTGTATTCGAATATTTCGGCCGCTATCTTTAGCCGCCCTTTTCACACTGGTAAATAATTACATATCCAACAGCAGAAAAACAAGGGATTGTATGGATATATAATGGTTGGATTGAAAAGCAATGTAAAGAGCCATGTCAGAACTACACAGAAAAATATTTATCCTCAAATCAATCAAATATTCTTAAAATATAATAGTTGGCTCTTTTATATATTATTTTTGAACAAGTAGAATGCGAAATTTGATCAACATAGATTGAAAATATATTACTCAAAAATATATCATCAATTGAAGAATGAAATACTTCATCCTACTATATGATTTTCTGATTTTCTTGCTGGGAATAATTTCTTTACTGTAAATTCGAGATTAGCTTGATTGTAGAATTTGGATTATACTCATTCCATAGGTCATATTCAAATATTTATATTACTCATGACACTGATTGCAATGGCAACAGAATATCTATTATATGAAAAAAAGGTGATCAGAAGAATCTCCGATTACATAATTAATGCATTCTGAAAAATTTTAAAACTTTTTTTTTATTTCAATATGATTGTTTCTAAGAATATTCAATTTGAATCCAGTGGAAAAATGAACCCAGTGTCCCCGAAAAAATGCGGAAGGAAGATACGAATTATCTGATCATTGCAGCATTTTTACTGCTGAGGTGGTTGCAATTGATAAAGCGATCAAATGGTGCACTGAAGATGGCATTCAGGATGTTATAATTTTTTAAGATTCGACGTCTGTGCTCGAAAGTATTAAGAATACACTGTCGAATAACACAAGAAGGCCACTAATCTATCAAATTAAAAATCTCCTCTTGGAAGCGTCGCATAAGAGCATAAACATTGTTCTTGTATGGGTGAAGGGTCATAGGGGAGTAGAAGGAAACGAGATGGTCGATATCACAGCTGATCCTAAATGTTCCTCGCTACCCTGACATTTAACAGAAATCACACTAAAACTTCTGAATAGATGGAAAAACAGATGAAAATAGATCGGTCAGAATAACAGGAATTAGTATTTCCTTATTCATAGAGACCTATTCAAAAAGGTACCACATATCTTTGAATTCATTGTTATTGAGAAGTATAGTTGTATGGTCATAAGAATGAAAATTAATGATGGACTATTTCCTGCACATTTATTTAAGATTGGTATCATAACCTCCCCCTTATGTATAGAAGATTGAGAAATTGCAGATCTAAACCATTTGATCGTAGGCTGTAGCAAAACCATAGGAATGGACAAACTGATTGAGACACTATTAAAAGTAGGAATACAATTTCCGGTTAATCTTCAGGCCCATCTTGCTTCGGAGCAAAAAGCTATTTATGATATCTTGGTAGAACACGTTATTGAGAATGATATACGGATATTGAAATATATAGCATGAGTAACCTTCATTTCTGGCTGCAGAACTGTGTTCAGTGCCAAGAAAGAAGGAAAAAAATCACCGGAGTACCTACGGTAAGCATATACTGTGTGAAGTTGAGAAAGTGCACAAAAATAATTGGTGATATTTTTCATTTCAATACTTACCGAGATATTAACAGAGAAGTAACTAACGAAAGGAAAAATTCAATGTTGTCTGGTAGTCCATGAAATTTATTGAAGAAGTGACAGAATTCGTCAAAATAAGTTATAAGTGTTTCATATTGTTACGTTTTTCCTCAGCGAATTAGAAAAACACTACAAGTCTTCTTTAAACTAATTTATATTCACACTTAACTAACAATAATCAATAATTTATATACACAATTTATTTACAGAATTTCACTAGGAACACCTGTTTATCCGTCGGCAGGTTCTATACATGAATGAATCCATGAATCGGCTTCAGTCATTTATATCCGGCGCTGTTTTTTCTAGAAGTTACGAGAAAGATGCTTGATTTTCCAGAGTATTCGTCGCGGCCTCTTGATGTCTCATAAATATGCCATCATTAAACGTTTTTATGTGACAGCTTTATGGCGAGCGGTCCCTTTCATGTTTCTTAATCCCTTTGTCGGCGCATGAAGCGGAACTCGTCTGCTGATGCATCAGTAATTAGACGGTTCATATTCGGTTTTGTTACATTGGTCCCTCCTTAAAAGAACGTTCGGTCCCCGAACTTCTCCTTCATGACTGAATCTGCAAGCGCTCCCATTCCTGCAGAACCCTTGTTGATCGAAATAGCAGGATACCGTTTTCTTTACGGGACCGCCTTTCAGGCTGAAACTACAAACCCGTATTCGAACATCGGTATTTTGGAAAACTACCTCCAGCATGTTACGAACTACTCTCCAGTTCAGACGATCCAGTCCACAACCCAGCTTGGGAATTGCAAGCTTGTTCAGCTAAGGTTCATCAAGGTGCTCCACATGGCTTGGTAAGTTGGCTTTCCATGCGATTTTTCCTTGGTTACCATGTAGAAGAGATAACGAGGTCCATCGGTCAACTTCAGGATTCGGTTAAGGGAAGGTTGTTGTCCCATGAGGTCTGTTACACGACCAAATTTCATCTTGAAGAGGAGAGCTATCCCTTTGGACATGTTGAGATCTTCAGCTACGCAGTGCGCCAATGAGTAGTCTACCGGTACCGCAAACAGATCTTGTTGCTCCTCGGTTGTGATCCCGAAACTCGCTTTTCCGGTTTCTCCATAATTTGCCATGAACTGATTAAAGCTCAATTCCTCTTGATCTGGGGTCTGAGTTGTAGTCCTTCCTACTTCCGCCTCGTCCTGAGCGTTATGATCGGCCTCATACCTTGCCAGGCGATTCACATGAACTACACGTTTCATTCCTCTTGGCAATTTTTGGATGCGGTAGACTACGTCGTTGATCCTCTTCACAACCATATATGGTCCTTCCCAATCCTTCTGTAACTTTGGGGATAGCCCTCTTCTCCTCTGGGGGCTGAACAACCATACCAAATCTCCTACCTCGTATCCACCTTCTGCTGCCTTGATGTCGTAACGAGTCTTCATGCGATCACTTGCAATCTGCAGGTTTTTCCGGACCTTCTCATGGATGTAGTGCAATCTCCCCTTCAGACTGCTCACGTAATGATAGATGCAGGTACCTATCCCAATCTCTCTGGTGGTCGGAGACAACCTTGGCCAAGTATTTTCCCACAATCCTATTCATTCTCTCGACCATACCGTCTGACTGTGGGTGGAGAGCAGTTGTTCTGGTCTTCTTGATCCCTAGTAACTCGCATAGGGTCTGGAACAAGCTGGACTCGAAGTTTCGTCCCTGATCCGAATGAAGCTCCATAGGCATGCCGAATCTGCAGAACATCTCCTTGACCAATACATCAGCAACTGTTGCGGCTTCTTGATTCGGGATGGCGTAAGCCTCCACCCATTTGGAGAAGTAGTCCATAGCAACAAGGATGTACTTGTTTCCATCGTCAGTTTCTGGAAACGGACCAGCTATATCTATTGCTACGCGTTCCATTGGGCTACCAACGTTATACTGTTTCATAGGGGCTCTACGACTTCCTCTTGGGCCATTCACCGAAGCACACAGTCCGCATTTTCTGCACCAGTCCTTGACGTCCTCCTTGCAATTAACCCAGTAGAAACGCTCTCGAACCTTTTCTAGGGTCTTCTTGATGCCAAAATGGCCGCCGGAGGTCCCATCATGTAACTTCTGCAATACATCTTGTATTCTACTCCTAGGGACTACAACTTGGTTTCTGGATCCGGTACCTTCTTCATTCTCAAGGGTCCTCTTTAGCAACCCATCCTCTATTAGGAGGGAGTCTCATTGTGCCCAATATGATTTGACCCTTGAATTCATCTGACACAGTTCTCCCCATCCAGGCCTACGACCATCCGCTTTCCATCTTAAAATCAGTTTCAGCTCTGGGTCGTTCTCTTGGTCTTGTTTCAGGTGGTCTGGCAGCCAATTCTCATCAGTTATAGTGGTTCTTCGGCCACATTCCTTGTCCTCCAGTTTTCTACAGTGCTTGCAGTCTATAGGGCACGGTCTTCTAGACATAGCGTCAGCGTTTCCATGGGACCTTCCTGCACGATGCTCCACAGTGAAATTGTACTCTTGAAGTCTTTCGATCCATCGCGCCACTTGACCTTCCGGATTCTTGAATTGAAGAAGCCATTTCAACGCTGCATGGTCTGTTCTCAGAAGAAATTCTCTTCCGTAGAGATATTTATAGAAGTGCTCCATGGACTTGACTGCAGCAAGCAGCTCTCTTCTCGTTACGCAGTAGTTACGTTCCGGTTTCGACAAGACTTTGCTGAAGTACCCTATAACTTTTTCTTTGCCATCTTGAATTTGGGACAATATACCACCTATTGCCATGTTACTCGCATCCGTGTCCAATATGAACCTTCCTTTCATCTGGGGTAACTCAGGATGGGGGCCGACGTAAGAGCCCCTTTCAATCGAGTAAAGGCTTCTTCACACTCTACATCCCATACGAAGTCCTTTCCCTCTTCAGTCAGTTTTGTTAAAGGCTTCGCAATATTGGCAAATCCTAGCACGAATTTCCTATAGTAAGTGCACAGCCCAAGAAAGCTCCTGACTTGGTGTTTGTCTTGCGGTGTTGGCCATTCGCGTACGACTCGGATCTTGTCTGGATCAGCACTTACTCCAGTTTCAGATACTACATGTCCCAAGTACTTCACTTCTTTTTGAACAGGTGACACTTTCTCGGGCTTAGCTTCAGATTTGCAGTGCGCAGCCTCTCAAGTACATCTCTCAAGTTTCCCAGATGTTCGTGGAATGTACGGCCAAAAACAATAACATCGTCTAAATATACAAGACACGTCTTCCAAGACAACCCACGTAGAATGGTCTCCATCAGACGCTCGAAAGTTGCAGGTGCGTTGCAAAGGCCGAATGGCATCACATTGAACTGCCATAATCCGGTCCCAATAGTGAAAGCAGTCTTCTCTTTGTCCTTGGGATCCAATTCAACCTGCCAGTAACCACTCTTCAGATCGAGGGTGGAGAACCATTTCGAGCCTGAGAGTGTATCTAGGGTGTCGTCAATTCTTGGAATAGGATAGCAATCTTTTTTCGTGACTTCGTTCAGGCGACGTTAGTCAACACAGAATCTAGTGCTGCCATCTTTCTTTCTGACCAGAACTACAGGTGATGACCAAGGACTGTCCGAGGGTTCTATTATGCCTTGATCATGCATGTCTTTGATGATTTTCTCGGCCTCATCTCTCTTGGCAATGGGAAGTCTTCGCGGATGTTGGTGAATAGGTCCTGAATTTCCGGTATTGATTGGGTGCTTCACGACATTAGTTCTTCCCAGCTGGTCATCATCCATGGCAAATGCATCACTATATTCGGTGATCAATTTTCTTACTTCCTTGATGTATTCTGGTTCTAGGTTGTTGCAGGAGGATGTCAGCATTTCGACCAATTTGTGTGACACCTTATTCTTCTTGGGAATGCTCTTCTGTTCGTCTTGACTACCGCCTGTCACACACGATACTGAGCAGCATTCTCCTATTACAGTGTCTTTCTTCAGATTTACTGGATACAGTTTCGTGTTCAGTATCCTCACGGGTACTTCCTGTTTCTCCCTCACCAACGTCTTCCCGGTGAGTATTCCTTTGGCTGGGCTACCAGTGGCTGGCTCGATGAGTCTAACGTGACCACTCCGAAGATTCTTGTCTAAATACCCGCTCACCAAGGTTTCCGCCAGGCCAGACACGGTGATATCTTCCGCGAGTAAGACTGTACTCACAGCGTCTTCCTTTCCTAGGAATGGAATTTCTAGGTTTCCAATTCTCAGGATGTCGTTCCTCATATCCATCTCGAAACCCTGTCCCTTAATCACATCCATTCCTAGGATGACTTCCTCCGTGATATCTGCCACCAGTACCTCGTGCTCGAATGACGTACCACCAATTAGTATTCTGGTCTTCTTCCTTCCGTGCGTTGGTACACTCTCCCCAGTGGCGGTACGTAATCGTGTCATAGTCGGTAATGCCTTGCCTCTCACTATATCGGGTCTTGCAATAGTACGGGTTGCACCTGTGTCGACCAACATTTTAGCCGACCGCCCATTGGTCTTACCGTCGACATATATACTGCTGGAGTCCAAGATGGTCTGGATGATAACTTCTGGGGCATTGTTTAGGCGGGTCGGCTTATGCCCCCTTTCACCAACCCGTTTTAGTTTCCCTGTTCCTGTTGTTCTGACTTCACCACACTTCAAACATCTAGGTCCTGCTTCTCCACTATTTTCGTATTTCACTGGAATACTTCTATCTTTATTGACCTTCTCATCAACTTGTCTGCTTATTTTGTTAAATCGATCTTCCATAATTTTCAACATGCTGTAGCGGCACTCCGTCACTGACAGGGGAGTGTGTAGGGATCACTTGGCGGCACCTCATATAACCCCCGCATAGCCTAATTCACAGCGCTTCGGTGGCCCAGAGGTAAGCGCTCAAGTTTCACACCGACTTACCTAGGTGCCGGGTTCAACTCCCGGCGGCTCCCTTAAACTTCTAACCCCTGCGTCTATGGCATGGCGCACACAAGCCATACTGATGAGTCCAAATGTGTGCGCCAGGGACGAAACGCATAAGTAGAGATAATTCTTCCGATCCTACATTGGTGACCCCGACGTGATGGGAACGGTTGTCTTTACCACGTGTCTTGGAAAAAGCAGACGGTTGACGCTTGAGGTATACTCGCTCCCTTTCTGCAACTTCCAACGAAACTCTAGACGCCTTTCCCATTCCGTACAATATTCATGGTCTGCCGCGGTATTGCGGATTTGCTTAGGTTCACATCACCCGTCCGCACCATACCGTGTGGTGTAGCTCAGCTCAGGTGGCCATCACCCGGCTATACCTACTGACCTTGTAACACGCATTGGTTTCGTTCCTCCGTCACTGGTAAGGGAGTGTGTAGCGGCACTCCGTCACTGACAGGGGAGTGTGTAGGGATCTCTTGGCGGAACTCTATATAGCCACGCATAGCTTAATTCACAGCGCTTCAGTGGCCCGGAGGTTAGCGCTCAAGTTTCACACTGACTAGGTGCCGGGTTCAACTCCCGGCGGCTCCCTCAAACTTCTAACCCCTGCGTCTATGGCATGGCGCACACAAGCCATACTGATGAGTCCAAATGTGTGCGCCAGGGACGAAACGCATAAATAGGGATAAATTCCTTCGATCCTACAATGCTTTCGGTATACTCTTCCAATTTCCCTTGTATATCGTCTTCTATTTCCTCCTTCAAAATCTCCAGGTTTTCTAACCGGTCTTCAATATTTCCAATCTTATTCTCTAACTTCGAGCAATTATCGGTCATCGTTTTCAGACTATCCTCGACTTTATTCTCTATAGATTCTAATTTACCTCTAAAACTATTTTCTAGAGACTTACTGTTGTCGTCCATTTTATCTTTCATGTCCTTCGAATTTTCTTCCATTCTATTTTCCATTCTGTTTTCCATTGTATCCATTTTCCACTATTTGTCAGTTCTTCAAAAGCTTTCTTGAAAAAGTCCATACTGGCCTGATCCATTTTTTTAGCTTGAGATCTCGTTACCGGCATTCAGGATTTTCCAGACTAATTTCGGAGTAGTTTCCACTCTTCCTGGTAACCCCACACCTGACACCAATTGTTACGTTTTTCCTCAGCGAATTAGAAAAACACTACAAGTCTTCTTTAAACTAATTTATATTCACACTTATCTAACAATAATCAATAATTTATATACACAATTTATTTACAGAATTTCACTAGGAACACCTGTTTATCCGTCGGCAAGTTCTATACATGAATGAATCCATGAATCGGCTTCAGTCATTTATATCCGGCGCTGTTTTTTCTAGAAGTTACGAGAAAGATGCTTCACATTCCAGAGTATTCGTCGCGGCCTCTTGATGACTCATAAATATGCCATCATTAAACGTTTTTATGTGACAGCTTTATGGCGAGCGGTCCCTTTCATGTTTCTTAATCCCTTTGTCGGCGCATGAAGCGCTGACGCAGCAGTAATTAGACGGCTCATATTCGGTTCCGTTACAATATTGAACGTAAAAGATCAAATTGCTTCAATTTGATTTTAAAATGACCAAATTAAGGGACAAACAAAGAATAGAAATATTAATGATGATTGGGTATGGGGAGAGGAAAAGATACATTGTTCATCCTAATGCACAAATATTTCGCTCAGTAGTGACCTAAACATTTCAGAATCAAGAAGCCGCAACAGTTGCTGATGTATTGGTCAAGGAGATGTTCTGCAGATTCGGCATGACTATGGAGCTTCATTCGGATCAGAGACAAAACTTCGTGTTCAGCTTGTTCCAGACCCTACGCGAGTTGCTAGGGATCAAGAAGACCAGAACAAATACTCTCCACCCACAGTCAGATGGCATGGTCGAGATAATGAATAGGATTGTGGGAAAATACTTGGCCAAGGTTGTCTCCGACCACCAGAGAGATTGGGATAGGTACCTGCATCTATTCACCTATAGATCATCTTTGCAGGAATCGACAGGGGAAACCCCAGCATGCATCATGTTCGGTCGGGAGATGAGACTCGCTTGTGACCTGGTGTTTGGGTATACGCCTGGAACAGATATTGCGGGTGAGGATTACGTGAGCACTCTGAAGGGGAGATTGCACTACATCCTGAGAATGTCCGGAAAGACCTGCAAATTGCAAGTGATCGCATGAAGACTCGTTACGACATCAAGGCGGCAGAAAGTAGATACGAGGTGGAAAATTTGGTAACGTTGTTCAGCCCCCAGAGGAGAAGAGGGCTATCCCCAAAGTTACAGAAGGATTGAGAAGGACCATATAAGGTTGTGAAGAGGATCAACGACGTAGTCTATCGCATCCAAAAATTGCCAAGAGGAAAGAAACGTGTAGTCCATGTGAATCGCCTGGCAAGGTATGAGGCCGATCATAACGCTCAGGACGAGACGGAAGTGGGAAGGACTACAACTCAGACCCCAGATCAAGAGGAATTGAGCTTTAATCAGTTCATGGCAAATTATGGAGCAACCGAAAAGCGAGGTTTCGGATCACAACCGAGAAGCAACAAGATCTTTTTGCGGTACCGGTAGACTACTCATTGGCGCACTGTGTAGCTGAAGATCTCAACATGTCCAAAGGGATAGCTCTCCTCTTCAAGAAGAAATTTGGTCGTGTAACAGACCTCATGGGACAACAACCTTTCCTTAGCCGAATCCAGAAGTTGACCGATGGACCTCGTTACCTCTTCTATATGGTAACCAAGAAAAAATCTTATGGAAAGCCAACTCACTAAGCCATGTGGAGTACCTTGATGAACCTAAGAGACGAGCTGGTTAGAGTAGGTGTGAACAAGCTTCCATTTCCCAAGCTGGGTTGTGGACTGGATCGTCTGAACTGGAGAGTAGTTCGTTACATGCTGGAGGTAGTTTTCCAAAATACCGTTGTCCGAATACGGGTTTGTAGTTTCAACTCGAAAGGCGGTCCCGTAAAGAAAACGGTATCCTGCTATTTCGATCAAAAAGGGTTCTGCAGAAATGGGAACGCTTGCACATTCAGTCATGAAAGAAAAGTTAGGGGACCGAACATTTTTTTAAGGAGATAGCAAACCGAACAAAACCGAATATGAAGCTTTTAATGACTCCTACGACAACAGAGGAGTTCCGCTTCATGCGCCGACAAAGGGATCAAGAAAGCGATGAAGGGACCGCTCGCCTTAAAGCTGTCACATAAAAAAACGATTAATGGTGGCATATTTATGTGACATAAAGGAGACCGCTACGAACACTCTGGAACATGAAGCATCTTTCTGGTAACTTCTAGAAAAACAGCGCCGGATATAAATGACTGAAGCCGATTCATGGATTCATTCATGGATAGAACTTGCCGACGAATAAACAGGTGTTCCTAGTGAAATTCTGTAGATAAATTGTGTATATAAATTATTGATAATTGTCAGTTAAGTGTGAATATAAATTAGTTTAAAGAAGGACTTGTATTGTTTTTTTTTTTATTTCGCTTAGGAAAAACGTAACAATATCCAGATATATCAAAATATATGAGTTATAGTCTTAAGATGAAACACTCAAAAATATTAAACCGATAACCTCTTCCTTATAAGTCAAATCAAAATTGACATTCATGACCTGGGTATCTGCAATAATCATGTCGTCATCGATAGAATACCTACGGTAAATGTGATAACAGAGACAAAATTCACCTTCAACCTCACTTTCTAGTGGCAGACATCAAATAACTTTATTTTTTGGCGCTCTTGTTCACCCGAACAGAGTGCCTATCATTTTGCCCGAATGTCTGTAATTTAGGAATATCGAGCCGAAAACGGTCTCAATCGATTGGGTTCGACTCCCCGATGAAGAATCCGTGGCAAAAGTTGAGTCTGTCCAGCCGGCCGGCCGTATTCTCTCTAGCATCCAAAAGAGCTGAGCTAGAGATTTCATATTTTCAGAATAGGTTAATTGTCCAAATATCTCAGACAAGTTCGTTATTGGGCCAATTCCGTCGGATGGTTCATTAGTTATGAGCATCTGAAATTTTGTTTCCTCAATGACTACTAGAATATCCATCTGATCAAGTTGATACTTGAAATATTGTTGAGGGTGGCTGCAACAAAACGGCTCGCAAATTTTAGCAGAAATCATCAAGCTAGAAAATTTTTGAAAAATTCTAAAAAAAAAAGTTTTCAATTCGCACTATCTCATAAGATATCTTTCGGATTTCAATAAACATTCGTGAATATAGTGGGGTGATCGATATCCTCCTTATCCTCAAATTTAATTGCCGTAGCTCTTTTCCATCTAAAGATATGATCATTTTTTTCATTTACTCAAGAGAAAAGAGAAATGACGTACGTCCCGATGATTTTCTTTGAACGATGGCCATCACAGTTCGATATTCGATTGACAAATGCCGGGCTCATTAATCAGTGTCAGTTGGCGTAATATTAATCAAAATTTTTCATAACGGGAAATCATAGAGAGAGAATTCAATCTCGATGGCTGAAATAATATACGTTGTCAAAATTCAGAAAAGCACTGACGCCAGTTTTTAGGAAAAGGGAATTATAGCTTCGAAAAAACTTGGGGAAAATTATAAATAGTTATTTTCAATTTGAGATATAGGTTTGTTCATTATTTGCAACACATTGTCCCATAGTACGGGATAAGACTATTGTTCACGTGATCAGAGTGCTTATAGATTTGTTATGGTTTGAATATTTACTCGCAAGTAGCTCAACAAGAGCGCCAAAGAAATCTGACCTCACGTCAGTGCTTTCTAAGTTTTTTTATTTACAATTTACAAGGGTTGTCTTTTATATTTCGGAATAAGAGAAAAAAAAGCAAATATTAATATCAAAAATCGCTTTATTGTTTTTCAAAATATTCAAGGTTGTGATCTATATAATTTGCCACTTTGATTTTCGATACCTGCAAAACATGCATTCTGAACGCTCCAACTGCTTTTTCGGGTATCATTCCATTTTTTACGGATGGGAATAAAAAGAAGTCATTCAGTGCCAAGTCAAGGCTATACGGCGGATGACTCATCAAATCGATGATTTGAGTGATTTCTTGGAAGTCAACTGGCAAACAAATGGTTGTGTGCCACTTAGAATTGACTGTTTTGCGTTGTTCTAGTGGTACGGTTGCGACATGTCTAGTTTTTCCGAAAAAACAAGCTACCAATTGCTTGGAAGTGCTTCGTGCGCAAGCAACTTTTGTTGGATTCAGGTTATCTTGAAACACCTATAGAGTCCACTGTTGTTTACATTTCGGCTCATACGCGTAAATGCACGATTCATCACCTATCAAGATGTCATGGACGTGCTTCGAATCACCACGGTCCTAATTCTGAAGCATTTCTTTCGACTAATAGACACGAGCCCATTTTTGAGCGATTGAAGAATTGTGTGCGATTCAACGCGAACACATTTTTTTGGATGGTCAAATGTTCATGCAATATTGAATGTATGCTGGTCCCACTGATGCCTAAGGTTGTCTCAATCTCACGATAGGTTACATGACGATCTTGCAATATCAGTTGGCTGACAGCATCATGGGTTCCAGAACGACAACTGATTTTGGACGACCTTCACGAAATTTGTCTTGGAGTGAACTACGGCATCGGTTGAATCCACCATACCATCAATAAACAATGGTCCTTGATGGAGCTTCATAACCAAAAAATGAATTAAGTTTATTTATGCACTATTGTTGAGTTACTTAACGTCGAAAGTTGTAAAAAATAATAGCATGAAAATGTTCACGATTTAATTCTATTTTTTGGGCGAGATCAATCTTTAAATTAACTGTATACAACCCCAATAGCGCTCATATAACAAAACGTTCTGACTACGTATAACCTCAAAAATGTCAAGATTTACGATAGAGCTGTCAGTTGGCAGATTGCACCACTAGCGTTGTCCAATCCCTAAATATAAAAGGCAACCCTCGTAGATTGATACGCATGACAATTATGTTGACTGTGAGAACAATTCTTGCGAATTTGCAATGTTCGTGCCCCTTTCTAGTCCGAAAAGGTTCTACTGATGTTATCTTGATCCACCAAAATATTGTAATACCTTTTCTCTCAATAGCAATAAAGATAATTCATTGCGACGGTAATATTCGAGTAGTATGCAATTTGTCGATTCGATAATAAAATCTTAATTCATTGAAGGACATCGAAAATCGAGTTATTCAAATCCGCGTTATTTCAGTAATTGATTCACATAAATTCGTCTAGTGAATTTGATAGCTATTGTCACGTCCCTATTTCAATTTTCTTCAAAGATTTCCATACATCAATATCCTCATTCCCAAACTATCAGAGATTCCAATGGAATGGAATACTTTTGATGAAATAATGAAAATTCCAATAATGAAGTGATATGAATCAAGCTGTAGTCATTAATCACATTGACTTCCGTAATGAACGCATGCTAACGATTGTGGCGCATGCAATACGTTTGACAACCTGAAATATGACAAACGCTATAAGATTTTATTGAGAACAAAAATTGTAAGCAGAGGTGGCTTGTGTTGGTTATATTAATACCTCTCATTCAGTTTACTACTATATCGAGAGAACTGTGATTATTTCATATAACCTTCAATATTCTCCACTATTATATTTTTGATTTTTCAACTGAGCGAGGATAATGTGCAGAATACGGAATTTCGTGATTTGAAATAATCATAACTCAATTAATTTCTCGGAAAAGATTGTCATCCTAATTGTTGCGACGTTATGAGAACTTCGAAAAAAACTATTATTTACAAATGACAGTGGGTCTAACGAAAACTTAAGAGAAGTGTTTCACTGTGTTTCACATTGAGACTTACGTTTTCTACAATATCAACTACATTGCAACCAGTATGTCATCGAAATGCTTGATTACTGATTATTGGCAATTCTCTGGGTGCATCGGGAGCAGTAGCGTTCAGTGACAGTTAATAAAGCGAAAATGAAAGTCGGCGTCCGGGATTTTATCGTTGGTGCCAAATAATGTACAAAATTGTGAAAGCGACAGAAGAAATAATTTCATTTGTCGACAGCAGTGTCCAAAATACCAGAGTCATCTACAGAAATAATTGAAAACCTAGCTAATATGGAAGCTAATAATAAACCAGAATTCAACTTGTTCGTGTCCCCAAGACATGCAACACGGCCTCCAAAAACAAATATAGTAGCCTAAACCAAAACATCTTATACCTTTGATGTCCTCAATGAAATATCGGAAATTATACTTCAGAAACAAAACTACCAAAAATCAAACTGGATACACAAAGGTAACAACTCCTAATTATGAAAACAGGAAAGATACAAGACAACAATCAATTTTAGAGCAAAGTGAAAGCAATAATGAAGAAAAGACACATTCACGCTTAAAGGAAAATCAGTCTGAAATCTAATGTGGAATAACGCGTGCTTTATGTCTGACGAAATGACTGAACATATCGCCTTCAATATGAACACCTTACCCTCAGAATTCCAGTGCTCAAAATTTAATGGAAAAAGCCCCATGTCGAACAGTTAAAACTTCCAACAGCTAACGAACATCGAAGAAATCGTATATGTAAAAATCAAGTGGCAGAAATTCTGGATTTCGATGTGTCATCGATGTCAAAACATCGGTAATGGCTCCAGAAACTATAACATAAAAATTTAGAAAGCACCTACGTGACGTCAGATTGCTTTGGCGCTCTTGTTGAGCTACTTGCGAGTAAATATTCAAACCATTACAAATCTATAAGCGCTCTGATCAGGTGAACAATAGTCTTTTCTCGTACTATGGGACAATGTGATGCAAATATGAACATCTAATGAATGAACAAACCTTTATGTCAAATTAAAAATAACTACTCATAATTTTCCCCAAGTTTTGTTCGAAGCTATAATTCCCTTCCCCTAACACTTTCCGTCAGTGTTTTCCTGAATTTCGACAACCTATTGTTACGTTTTTCCTCAGTGAAATAGAAAAACAATACAAGTCTTCTTTAAACTAATTTATTTTCACACTTAAGTAACAATAATCAATAATTTATATACACAATTTATCTACAGAATTTCACTAGGAACACCTGTTTATTAGTCGGCAAGTTCTATCCAAGAATGATTCCATGAATCGGCTTCAGTCATTTATATCCAGCGCTATTTTTTCTAGGAGTTACCAGAAAGATGCTTCACCTTCCAGAATGATCGTAGCGGTCTCTTTTATAACACATAAATATGCCACTATTAATCGTTTTTATGCTTTATGGCGAGCGATCCCTTTCATCATATTGTTACGTTTTTCCTCAGCGAATTAGAAAAACACTACAAGTCTTCTTTAAACTAATTGATATTCACACTTAACTAACAATAATCAATAATTTATATACACAATTTATTTACAGAATTTCACTAGGAACACCTGTTTATCCGTCGGCAAGTTCTATACATGAATGAATCCATGAATCGGCTTCAGTCAATTATATCCGGCGTTGTTTTTTCTAGAAGTCACTAGAAAGATGCTTCACATTCCAGAGTATTCCAAGTGGCCTCTTGATGTCTCATAAATATGCCATCATTAAACGTTTTTATGTGACAGCTTTATGGCGAGCGGTCCCTTTCATGGTCTTAATCCCTCTGTCGGCGCATGAAGCGGAACTCGTCTGCTGATGCATCAGTAATTAGATGGTTCATATTCGGTTTTGTTACATTGCTCCCTCCTTAAAAGAACGTTCGGTCCCCGAACTTTTCCTTCATGACTGAATCTGCAAGCGCTCCCATTTCGGCAGAACCCTTGTTGATCGAAATAGCAGGATACCGTTTTCTTTACGGGACCGCCTTTCGGGTTGAAACTACAAACCCGTATTCGGACATCGGTATTCTGGAAAACTACCTCCAGCATGTTACGAACTACTCTCCAGTTCAGACGATCCAGTCCACAACCCAGCTTGGGAATTGCAAGCTTGTTCACACCTACTCTAGCCAGCTCGTCGCTAAGGTTCATCAAGGTGCTCCACATGGCTTGGTAAGTTGGCTTTCTATAAGATTTTTCCTTGGTTACCATGTAGAAGAGATAACGAGGTCCATCGGTCAACTTCAGGATTCGGTTAAGGGAAGGTTGTTGTCCCATGAGGTCTGTTACACGACCAAATTTCTTCTTGAAGAGGAGAGCTATCCCATTGGACATGTTGAGATCTTCAGCTACGCAGTGCGCCAATGAGTAGTCTACCGGTACCGCAAACAGATCTTGTTGCTCCTCGGTTGTGATCCCGAACCTCACTTTTCCGGTTTCTCCATAATTTGCCATGAACTGATGAAAGCTCAATTCCTCTTGATCAGGGGTCTGAGTTGTAGTCCTTCCCACTCCCGCCTCGTCCTGAGCGTTATGATCGGCCTCATACCTTGCCAGGCGATTCACATGAACTACACGTTTCTTTCCTTTTGGCAATTTTTGGATGCGGTAGACTACGTCGTTGATCCCCTTCACAACCTTATATGGTCCTTCCCAACCCTTTTGTAACTTTGGGGATAACCCTCTTCTCCTCTGGGGGGTGAACAACCATAACAAATCTCCTACCTCGTATCCACCTTCTGCTGCCTTGATGTCGTAACGAGTCTTCATGCGATAACTTGCAATTTGCAGGTTTTTCCGGACCCTCTCATGGATGTAGTGCAATCTCCCCTTCACGTAATCCTCACCCGCAATATCCGTTCCAGGGGTACACCCAAACTCCAGGTCACAAGGGAGTCTCATCTCTCGACCGAACATGATAATACATGCTGGGATTTCCCCAGTCGATTCCTGCACGGATGATCTATAGGCCATGGTGAATAGATGCAGGTACCTATCCCAATCTCTCTGGTGGTCGGAGACAACCTTGGCCAAGTATTTTCCAACAGTCCTATTCATTCTCTCGACCATACCGTCTGACTGTGGGTGGAGAGCAGTTGTTCTGGTCTTCTTGATCCCTAGTAACTCGCATAGGGTCTTGAACAAGCTGGACTCGAAGTTTCGTCCCTGATCCGAATGAAGCTCCATAGGCATGCCGAATCTACAGAACATCTCCTTGACCAATACATCAGCAACGGTTGCGGCTTCTTGATTCGGAATGGCGTAAGCCTCCACCCATTTGGAGAAGTAGTATATAGCAACAAGGATGTACTTGTTTCCATCGTCAGTTTCTGGAAACGGACCAGCTATATCTATTGCTACGCGTTCCATTGGGCTACCAACGTTATACTGTTTCATAGGGGCTCTACGACTTCCTCTTGGGCCATTCACCGAAGCACACAGTCCACATTTTCTGCACCAGTCCTTGACGTCTTCCTTGCAATTAACCCAGTAGAAACTATTACCTATAAACCTTTTCGTATATGGTAACAATTACTAACTACTGCTAGTGCAGGGTTTCCGAAACTGACTCAGTGGAGAAGGGTGGGGTTCTCACTAAATATGATGGATATATCAATGGGCGCCAGGCAAATTTTTCCTACTTCGAAACCCCCAAGTTGGACGTAATGGTCCCCAAATCAGCCAAAAGGACAATTACATGAAATATTAACTGATCCCAGTTGATATGTATAATGCTCCAAACATACAATTACATAACAAATAGAAGAAAAATTAATGATATTTCTAGGGTTTCATGAATCCCAAAATGTAGTGCTGAACGATATTCAAGGCTACAGATATCTATGATAAGGAAATCGGGAATTGAACTATAAAATTTACTTTGACCCAATAATCGAGACGCGTCGCATGAGCTCAGGCGCAGCACGTGTATATATACATATATACATATATATATATAGATGATTCTCGTGGGTTAGCAGTCAAATAAAAAGTAGAAGACTCTTTTATCCTTTACTCGAGCTTTCAAAACAATTTATTTCTTTTTCAAGAGTGCTGCAAATTATTAAAAATCAATTGGTGAACAGGTTACAGATCTTCAGTACTTACGATAGCGAGATTGATTATGAAATGATGTTCATTAAATCTTAATCTAATTAACATGAATTCAATACCTTAAATTATGATAGCTCAAAAAATATAATAATGATTGACAATTTTTGGATGTCATTTAAAGACGTGAACATCGAAGTGGAATCTGAAGATCTGTAACCTGTTCACCAATTGATTTTTAATAATTTGCAGCACTCTTGAAAAAGAAACAAATTGTTTTGAAAGCTCGAGTAAAGGATAAAAGAGTCTTCTACTTTTTATTTGACTGCTAACCCACGAGAATCATCTATATACTTTATATTCAGTCACGAATTTTCTTAAATTAAATCATATATATATATATATATACGAGGTTAGCAGCCTTGGAAGCTGAAGAATATGTTGCTCCAGTAACAAGAAGCATGGCACAGGGCAGTAGAGGGCAGCGAGCTGGCCCTCTTCGGAGCCGTCTGGAGGAAGAGCCTGTTGGGGTCAGCTGTGGGGCAAGCGGCGCAGCCCCCCGAGACGGCACCGTAAGCCAAAGCTCTGGTACTAGGAAGATGAGAAGGAGCATCAGTTTGGACGGTATTAGAACCGATCCCGCTGAGGCTCTGCGGAGAGATGGGCGTACACGCTGGAACGAGGAGGAGAACACTCTTTTACTGCGGGTACATTATATCGCGAAGGAGCTGGAACTAAATAACAGCAAAAACTATCGACAAATGCTCACCAACGTCTGGAATGATATAAACCCCCAAAAACAATCCTACGCTAGTCTACTGGCCAATAGAGTCAGATGGCTTTTAGACCACGAAAAGTTCACCGAAATTGAGCTAGAGAACATTAAACAAAGTTGCTACCCACGAGGCGCCATATTAGATCTTAGCGTCGAGGAAGAAGACGTCTCTTTCTTGGCCCCAGAAACACCAGAACTGCGAACATCTAATACCACAAAGTTAGAACAAATACTACTGAGGAACTATTTTCTCTATACCGGTGTACCACCCGAAAACAGACCAAGAATACCAGGAATGAAAGGATCAAAAAACATGTCGCAGAAGGTACAGGAGACCAACGAAATTCTAAAAAGAATGCTGCCGACCACCTGCAAGATAGAGGATATTGTGGATTACGTATATGCTGCAGCGGTTACCGTCTGCTCTGAACTGGGAATGGAGATCAAAGAAGCACTTCCAAAAAAAGAGGAAAGACCACCCCACTGGAAATATCGCCTGGAAAAGAAGATCAATGACATGAGGAAGAACATTGGCATATTACATACTTACCTGAATACTGCATCACCAACTAATAAAGTAGTCAAGCAGACACGTAAAATAGCTTCGGAATTCAAGATCAAGTCCCGAAGTTGTAGTTTCAGGGAAAGCGTAGTCATAATAAACGACAGGCTGAAACAAAAAATAAAAGCATTAGGAAGCAGAATCCAGCGTTACAACGAACGAGTCAAGAGGTACAAAAACAACCAACTGTACTACACCAATAAACAGCAGTTCTTCCGTTACCTCGAACAAGAATTCTCAGAAACGCAGAATACACCCACAGAAGACTCCATGTATCAGTTTTGGAAGGGTGTATGGGAAGAGGAGAAGACGCACGATGACACGGCACATTGGATTGGGAGCGTAAAGACTGAGTCCACTGAATACCATATGGCGGACATAAACATCAGCGAGGAAGATATAAGAGCGGCATTGAAAAAGACTAATAATTGGTCGGCCCCAGGTGTAGATAAGATTCAGAATTACTGGTGGAAGTACTTCACGGCAACACATAATATCCTGGCGGTGCAGTTTCGCGGGTTGCTCTTGGATCCCACCAGGATTCCTTGCTATTTTACGCTTGGAATCTCACACATGCTGCCGAAGGCTAAGAACGCAATGGACCCTGAAAAATACCGGCCGATCACCTGCTTACCAACAATTTATACGATTTTAACTGCGATTCTTACTCGAAACATCTGGGCTCATGTGAACAAGTATGGCATATTAGCGCGAGAACAGGGCGGATGTCGACGGGATGTACAGGGATGCAAGGAGCTCTTAATCACAGACCTCATCACAACAAAGCATGTCAAGAGGAACCAAAGGAGCATATCGTTGGCTTGGATCGACTACCGAAAAGCCTTCGATTCTGTCCCGCATTCGTAGCTCATAAAAATACTTAGCGTGTACGGAATTTCGAATCAAGTCACCACCATCCTAGAACACCTTATGAAAAGCTGGCGCACACAACTGGTGATAAATAATAAACGATCAAGCTACAAAACCGGCGAAATAAAAATCAAGAGAGGCATTTTTCAAGGAGACACCTTGAGTCCTCTATGGTTCTGTCTAGCTATGAACCCTTTGAGTAGGTTACTGAACAAACAAACCTACGGATATGTTGTAAAAAAGGTGTCGATCACAAAAATTAATCACCAGTTTTACGTAGATGATCTCAAGCTCTACGCTGCAAATAAAGAACAACTAAGAAAGCAATTGAGAATTGTGGCAGAGTTCTCCAAGACGATAGGCATGGAGCTGGGGATAGAGAAATGCGCAGTGGTACATGTTAAGAGGGCCGTGTGCAGGAGGGCAGCAGCATGGCAGTGATGGAAAATCTATCGTTACCAGAGCTGGGAACAAAAGAGTCTTACAAATACCTAGGCGTACAACAAGCCCTAGACATTAAGACCACAGAGATGAAAAATATATTCAGAGAAAAATTTTTCAGTAGACTCAGAAAAGTAATCCAGGCCAAGCTGAACTCGAAATCTATGTTTGAGGCAGTGTATATATGGGCGATCCCCTGCATAGCATATTCCTTCGGGGTGATCAAATGATCAAAACAAGAACTGAAAGATCTAGACCAAAAAGTAAGAGCACTACTTACCAGACACGGCATTCACCACCCACATGCGTCCATGAATAGGCTGTACATCCCGAGACATGAAGGTGGACGAGGACTGCAGAGCCTGGAAATCAAGCACAACCAGATGGTGCAGAGTATGAGAGGTTATTTCCTCAGTAAAAACTCCCCATTCCATCAAGCCATATGCCAGGAAGATGAACACTTCAGCCCGTTAAACCTTGCAGGTCAGCTAGAACCATCGCAGCAGACTCTAGAGAAGCTTACCCAGGAGTGGCATGGCAAAGCCCTACATGGGAGATACCCTGGAAGCCTGCAAAGTAACAATGTTGATAAGTCGGAATCACTCACTTACCTTAAAACTGGTTACCTGTTTCCTGAAACCGAAGCCAGAGTGATTGCCATTCAGACCAAGTGATCCCGACAAGATCATACATCAAAAATATCACAGGAAGGAACATCCCGACGGACAAGTGCCGAAAGTGCTCTCAGGCAACTGAATCTATACAGCATATTACATCCTCATGCTCTATACTGGCGCCGGTTGATTACATGCAGCGACACGATGCGATGGCTAAAGTATACCATCAGGCAATTGCGAGAAGATGTGGCCTCCTAAAGAGAACAACGAAACCCTTTGAATACAGGCCGACCAACATCCTTGAGAACGAAGATTCAAACTCTACTGGGACTAGTTCATTATAACTGACAAAGTCATAAAGCACAATAGACCCGACATTGTGCTTTTAGATAAAAAGCAGAAGAGAGTAGACATCATTGACATCGCCGTGCCTGTCGACGATAACATCCCTAAGGCATACACCGAGAAGCTGACCAAATATCACGATTT
This sequence comes from Micraspis discolor, assembly GCA_030674115.1. Lineage (NCBI taxonomy): Eukaryota > Metazoa > Arthropoda > Insecta > Coleoptera > Coccinellidae > Micraspis > Micraspis discolor. The sequence goes on from JARTUT010000916.1 coordinate 155,811, forward strand.
GGCTTTCGAAATGAAGACCATCTATGGCCTTAAGACAACTTCGATATCCCCGCTGGTTGTGTCCACGAATGGACTGGTTGAGAAGCACCTTGTACAGAACACTGAAAGACTTGGCTTAGACAAGGGGATTGTGAGTACAGCCCAAAAGGAGGTTATAATAGCCAATTCCAGAGTGGTGAGAAAGTTCCTTACTTCCCTCTGAGGCAGCTTTGGCAGAATCTGCCCGGCTCTTTGGAGTGCCTAACCCTATATGGTGAATTAAAAAAAAAAAAAATCTAAAAAGATCAATTAGGTTTAAAACCACGTTCAATTCCGTCTGAACAATTCTAAAATGCACACTATAAAATCTTACTTAATATTAAACTTGATTATTTAAAATCATTGACATGAACACTTGATATTTCAAACCTTCCTACTTCTTGAGGTGATCTTATTCAATGAAAGCATAGCATACGTTGGCTGTCCCGTATATTCCCATCTTCATCCCAATATCTCAAGATGCTCGTCTGTTTCCTTGTTTGAGTGCCCTGGTATATGTTGTCTGTCCCATATACCACACTCCTGACTCCCACGACGCTCTAAACTCAATGATTCTAGATTCTCTTCCAAGTAATTGTTTGAGTGCCCTGGTATATGTTGGCTGTCCCATATACCACACTCCCGACTCCCACGCTCTCAACTCAACCTATCTACCTGCTCTTCGTTTCTCGATATTCCTAGTACAGATATCTTGGCTATTTCATACACCACACTATCCAATTCAACCACTGTGTGTACGTCAATCCCAACAATATCCTAGGACTAAATGTGACCAGTTATTTCGCACAATCTCAGGACGATATTCTATTCTAAAAAAACCCTGTTAGAGAAAAACCCCCAATTATCATCATATCATATACAATTATTTACACAGAAAACATCCATAAGAATAAAGGATTCGATCCCATGTCTTTATCTCTACCTACCCGATATTCTGGGGTTTCTTTCCTGGCGTTATCCTCTACTGAAAATCACCCAGAAAAACGATGTAAAAGCTATCAACAATCCTGACGAAGGCTACGGAAAAAGGACAATTCGATTTCAAATCGATTATTCACAATTAACTCCACTCAACGACATACCTGCCAAAAATGATGTGTTTAATCCTCTTTCGAGCTTGATACTGACAAAATATTCTACCAACTATTTTCAGTATCACTTTCAACGGTTTTCCCAATCAAAATCCAATTAAGATGATTTCATATATCATATATAAAAATTGAGAAAATCGGTATCCACAATCATTGAACCGGCCTTGGTGACTCTAACCTCTCTTTCTCCGGTTCCTCGCCAACATTGACAAAGACGAAAGACACAGAATCGTGACAATGACATCATGTATAACCATCGCTCAAATCGGCAGCCTGTTCCAGTGGCGGCGAATGCGCCCTTGATCGCATTCAATTCACAAATATCTAAAGACAAAAACGAAACGTTACAAAACGCTCTCGAACCTTTTCCAGGGTCTTCTTGATGCCGAAATGGCCGCCGGAGGTCCCATCATGTAACTTTTGCAATACATCATGTGTTCTACTCCTAGGGACTACAACTTGGTTTCTGGATCCGGTACCTTCTTCATTCTCAAGGGTCCTCTTTAGCAACCCATCCTCTATTAGGAGGGAGTCCCATTGTGCCCAATATGATTTGACCCTTGGATCCATCTGACAAAGTTCTCCCCATCCAGGCCTACGACCATCCGCTTTCCATCTTAAAATCAGTTTCAGCTCTGGGTCGTTCTCTTGGTCTTGTCTCAGGTGATCTGGCAGCCAATTGTCATCAGTTATAGTGGTTCCTCGGCAACATTCCTTGTCCTCCAGTTTTCTACAGTGCTTGCAGTCTATAGGGCACGGTTTTCTAGACATAGCGTCAGCGTTTCCATGGGACTTTCCTGCACGATGCTCTACAGTGAAATTGTACTCTTGAAGTCTTTCGATCCATCGCGCCACTTGACCTTCCGGATTCTTGAATTGAAGAAGCCATTTCAACGCTGCATGGTCTGTTCTCAGAAGAAATTCTCTTCCGTAGAGATTTTTATAGAAGTGCTCCATGGACTTGACTGCAGCAAGCAGCTCTCTTCTCGTTACGCAGTAGTTACGTTCCGGTTTCGACAAGACTTTGCTGAAGTACCCTATAACTTTTTCTTTGCCATCTTGAATTTGGGACAATATACCAACTATTGTCATGTTACTAGCATGCGTGTCCAATATGAATCTTCCTTTCATCTGGGGGTAACTCAGGATGGGGGCCGACGTAAGAGCACCTTTCAATCGAGTAAAGGCTTCTTCACACTCTACATCCCATACGAAGTCCTTTTCCTCTTCAGTCAGTTTTGTTAAAGGCTTCGCATAATTGGCAAATCCTAGCACGAATTTCCTATAGTAAGTGTACAACCCAAGAAAGCCCCTGACTTGGTGTTTGTCTTGCGGTGTTGGCCATTCGCGTACGACTCGGATCTTATCTGGATCGGCACTTACTCCAGTTTCAGATACTACATGTCCCAAGTACTTCACTTCCTTCTTGAACAAGTGACACTTTTTGGGACTTAGCTTCAGATTTGCAGTGCGCAGCCTCTCAAAGACATCTCTTAAGTTTCCCAGATGTTTGTGGAATGTACGGCCAAAAACAATAACATCGTCCAAATATACAAGACACGTCTTCCAAGACAATCCTCGTAGAATGGTCTCCATCAGACGCTCGAAAGTTGCAGGTGCGTTGCAAAGGCCGAATGGCATCACCTTGAACTGCCATAATCCGGTCCCAATAGTGAAAGCAGTCTTCTCTTTGCCCTTGGGATCCAATTCAACCTGCCACTAACCACTCTTCAGATCGAGGGTGGAGAACCATTTCGAGCCTGAGAGTGTATCTAGGGTGTCGTCAATTCTTGGAACAGGATAGCAATCTTTTTTCGTGACTTCGTTCAGGCGACGGTAGTCAACACAGAATCTAGTGCTGCCATTTTTCTTTCTAACCAGCACTACAGGTGATGACCAAGGACTGTCCGAGGGTTCTATTATGCCTTGATCATGCATGTCCTTGATGATTCTCTCGGCCTCATCTCTCTTGGCAATGGGAAGTCTTCGCAGATGTTGGCGAATAGGTCCTGAATTTCCGGTATTGATTGGGTGCTTCACGACATTAATTCTTCCCAGCTGGTCATTATCCATGGCAAATACATCACTATATTCGGTGATCAATTTTCTTATTTCCTTGATGTATTCTGGTTCTAGGTTGTTGCAGGAGGATGTCAGCATTTCGACCAATTTGTGTGACACCTTATTCTTCTTGGGAATGCTCTTCTGTTCGTCTTGACTACCGCCTGTCACACACGATACTGAGCAGCATTCTCCAATTACAGTGTCTTTCTTCAGATTTTCTGGATACATGTTCGTGTTCAGTATCCTCACGGGTACTTCCTGTCTGTCCCTCACCAAAGTCTTCCCGGTGAATATTCCTTTAACTGGGCTACCGGTGGCTGGCTCGATGAGTCTAACGTGACCACTGCGAAGATTTTTCTCTAAATACCCACTCACCAAGGTTTCCGCCAGGCCAGGCACGGTGATATCTTCCGCGAGTAAGACTCTACTCACAGCGTCTTCCTTTCCTAGGAATGGAAATTCTAGGTTTCCAACTCTCAGGATGTCGTTCCTCATATCTATCTCGAAACCCTGTCCCTTAATTACATCCATTCCTAGGATGACTTCCTCCGTGATATCTGCCACCAGTACCTCGTGCTCGAATGACGTACCACCAATTAGCATTCTAGTCTTCTTCCTTCCGTGCATTGGTACACTTTCCCCAGTGGCGGTGCGTAATCTTGTCATAGTCGGTAATGTCTTGCCTCTCACTATATCGGGTCTTGCAATAGTACGGGTTGCACCTGTGTCGACCAACATTTTAGCAAACCGCCCATTGATCTTACCGTCGACATATAAACTGCTGGACTCCAAGATGGTCTGGATGATAATTTCTGGGGCATTGTTTAGGCGGGTCGGCTTATACCCCCTTTCACCAACCCGTTTTAGTTTCCCTGTTCCTGTTGTTTTGGCTTAGCAGGCTTCTCACAAGAGCGGCGAATATGCCCTACTTCACCACAATTCCAACATCTAGGTCCTCTATTTTGTTGTTGTTGGAGAATTCGGCGTATTATATCCTCTATGTTTTCGGTGCTGTCCTCGGAATCATCCATGGTACGCCTGATTTTTATCTGACCCTTATGTGAAGCCTGCTTGGCTGCTTCGAACTCTAATGCATGGGTTTGAGCTTCGTCCAGGGTCTAAGGTCGGGCCAACCGCAAGGTTTGCTGGGTCTAATGAATGAACAAACCTTTATGTCAAATTAAAAATAACTACTCATAATTTTCCCCAAGTTTTGTTCGAAGCTATAATTCCCTTCCCCTGAAAACTTCCGTCAGTGTTTTCCTGAATTTCGACAACCTATTGTTACGTTTTTCCTCAGTGAAATAGAAAAACAATTCAAGTTTTCGTTAAATTAATTTATATTCACACTTAACTAACAATAATCAATAATCTACGGGGGCCGTTCAGAAACTAACCTCCGGTTAATTGAAAAATATACACCAAGTTAAGTAAAAATATTTTAATATATACATCTTACAACTACATCTTTGCACTACTTTTCGATATAGTCTCCATTACGATTGAGGCACTTATCGTATCTCTTCACAAGCTTTGAAATTCCATCTGCATAAAAATCACCCGCTTGTGCCTTGAGCCAGCCTGTGACCGCATCTTTGAGCTCTTCGTAGACAACTCCGCCATTGTGAAACGTCGATTTTCACGAACTTTTGCATCAACTGTCTGAACGAGTTCGTCAGTCACCAATGATGGTCTACCACTCCTCTCTTCATCATGAACGTTTTCTCGTCCACTTTTAAATAAACGTACCCATTCACGGACAACTCCTTCACTCATAAATTTTGGTCCGTACACGGCACAAAGCTCACGATGAATAGCTGCTGCAGAGTATCCTTTGGCTGTAGAAAACCTTATAACAGCACGCACCTCACATTTGGCGGGATTTTCTATTGCAGTACACATTTCAAACTGCCACAAAAACTAAACTAGCGCAGGTACGATATTCACTCTACTACGGCTTGATGCCGACTGACCTGCTGAGCGCGTGAATGCACAGATAGCGCGCTACTCCCCCTCCACTACCCGCACTGTGACCAATTGGAGGTTAGTTCCTGAATGGCCCTCGTATATACACAATTTATCTACAGAATTTCACTATTAACACCTGTTTATTCGTCGGCAAGTTCTATCCATCAATGAATCCATGAATCGGCTTCAGTCATTTATATCCGGCGCTGTTTTTTCTAGAAGTTACCAGAAAGATGCTTCACCTTCCAGAATGATCGTAGCGGTCTCTTTTATGTCACATAAATATGCCACCATTAATCGTTTTTATATGACAGCTTTATGGCGAGCGGTCCCTTTCATCATATTCTTAATCCCTCTGTCGGCGCATGAAGCGGAACTCCTCCGCCGTCGCTGCAGTCCCCAAAATGTTGATATTCGGTTTTGTTACAGTATATTATTTCTCTCATCGAGATAAAATTCTACCTCTTTGATTTCCCGTTAAGAAAAATTTTGATTAATATTAAGCCAACTGATACTGATTTATGAGCCCGGTATTTCTCAATCGAATAGCGATCTGTGATGGCTATCGTTCAGAGAATATCACCGGGACTTCATGTCATTTCTCTTTTCTATTGAGTAAATGAAAAAAATGATCATATCTTTAGATGGAAAAGAGCTACGACAATGAAATTTGAGGATAAGTAAGATATCGATCACCTCAACATATTCACGAATTTTTATTGAAATCCGAAAAATATCTTCTGAGATAGTCAGTATTGAATTTTTTTTGGGAATTTTTAAAAAAATTTCTAGCGCGACGATTACTGCGAACAAAACGAGCCGTTTTGTTGCAGCCTCCCTCAACGTTATTTCAAGTATCAATCTGATCGGATGGATATTCTAGTAGTTATTGAGGAAACAAAATTTCAGATGCTCCTAACTACTAAACCATTCCACGGAGTTGGCCCAATAACGAACTTGACCGAGATATTTGGACAATTAACCTATTCTGAAAATGTGAAAACTCTAGCTGATCTCGTTTGTATACTAGAGAGGATACGGCCGGCCGGCCGGACAGACACAACTTTCGCCACGGATTCTTCATTGGGGAATTAAACCCAATTGACTGAGACTATTTTCGGTTCGATATTCGAAAATTACAGACATTTGGGCAAAATGATAGGCACTCTGTAACTAATGATTATCTTTCTAAGCTGGGGATTATGGTGCAGAGATTATTTTCCCTCAAGAGGCACATGCGGATACTGAAAAAAATCTTCGTGAAGGAGGAACTATTAAAGGATATTCATTCATTGATTATCTCCTTAGTAAAATTTACGGTTTAGCTTCTAATGTGAAAAAATCCTTAATCCACAATATCGAGTTAATCCGAAAAGGCGAATTTGGCGGTGTTTTCTTAATCTCGTCTAAGTTTTGTAATATTTCTATCGTTAATATTTATAAACCTTCCTATATTATTTGGCCATGAAATTTTGAAATAAATCTTCATTATCCTTCAATTTATTGCAGTGATTTCATTCTCACCACGTAATGTGGGGTTATAATAATAATGATAGAAGTGGAATTGCTTAAGCTGACTGGATGGAAGACAATAATTTCTATTTGATATTTGATGGAAAAGATGTACCTTCTTTTCATTCTTCTCGGTGGAAAAGAGGCTATAATCCTAATCTCTGCCTAGTGTCTTGTGGAAATACTCGCAAAATTTTAGAAGTTTTTTTTTTATAACCAAAATAGGCCTATTCTGTGGACTTCAAGAAGTTTAATTCATTATTCTGAATGTTTACACTCATAAGTGCTTATGAATAATATCATCACGAGTTCTCTAATATTCGTTCCGGATAATAAAGCAAAGTAATTATTGGCCCAATTGAGGTTGCAATTTACTTAGCAGCAATGTGATACAAAATGGAGAGGGTTTCTGAACACCTATAGGATCATAAAAAATACAATGAACAATCTGGTAATACCTATCAATATTGAGAGATTTATAAGAAGTTAATTGAGATTCTTAACAACAAATCAGAGATAAACCCTGTCGTTACCTGTTCAATTACAAAGGAGTTGTGATTACAAACACAAATCCAGAAGGAAACGCTTATCTTGTCCGTTTTTAAATATACAAGCAATCGCCTGATATACAGCTATATTTGAAATGTATGGATGAAATAAAAATTATTGAATTATCCCCTGACCAAGAGAAGAGTCTGAGGAAGCGAATCCTGAGAATTTCTAGATTTGGAATGCGGAACATACCAAAGCCTTTGCTCAGAATATATGATTGTAAAAATTCTCAAAGTCTGACATCGTGTTTTGTAATAGGTACATCAAGGTATCGAAAATAAAGATATTGCAAAAGCAAAATATTACGAAATATATAATATTGAATGATACTCACGATTAATGATTCACGAAAGTTTTTTTTGTCAACATGTGATCCTGAAGGATTAATCAATCACTACGGCCTTATGTAAATCAAAAGTCCGGTGCCAAAAATGATGACATTATTCTGATAAATTACAAATTCTTGAACAAATCCACTTAAGTCACATGTAATAGTGAAAACAACTATCGATTTTAGGGATTATTGAGTACAATAGAATACAACTTCTAGTTTCCTCTTTCGACAAAGCTGATTCCTGAGGAACAGCATGGTTTTGTCCCCGGTAGATCTACCACTACAAATCTTCTCTTCTGCATATTTGATTGGACCGGGGCACTCGAGTCTGGTCAGCCCAGAGATGTCATATATCTTGATTTCTCCAAGGCATTTGACAAGGTGCCGCATAACCGTTTATTAGAAAAGCTTGAGCACGTTGGACTCCGGGAAGGGCTGCTCGGCTGGATCAGAGCTTTCTTATCTGGCCGTCTTCACCGCGTGCGTGTGGGTAATACATTCTCTTCTTCCTCTTGACCCGTACTTTTCGGCGTTCCTACCTGCCTCGACAGATCAGATCCACCTTGTCACAGTTCGCCGATGACATAAAACTGAACAATAATCCTATCATGGAACACGATCTCAACAGGAATCATTCCTTCTTCGATCAAATTTATCTTTTCAACATCAAACCTCTCCCAACGCTTACCAAAAACACGAACTCAGAACACAGCAACAACCAAAAAAAAGAACCAAGGTCATTCAGATAAAGCTCAAAATGGGACAAAAGCACACAACTTTACTATGGGACAAAATCATTACACAAGGCATTGAAATGTCAATGATCAAAGAGCCCAATAAAAACATAGCCTAGGAAAAACGCCTCATAATCGACACAAGTCATTACTGTGCCATATTCCTGGACAACACCGTCATTAGAATGATCAGTTGTAACCTCTCCCCAAACAACAAAGACACAGAACACCTCGACAATTGCTAGACAATATCCTGAAGGTTCCCCGGAGGAAAAAACAACATAATATCCCAAGTAATATTTTTGGTAACCTGAAGATTTAATAATTTGAAATTGGTGTTATTAGTGATTCATAATAGGGGTGCTAAATACCTGAGGTGTTTTAGTTCATATAGGAGTTGCAAAAATTATTGATTTTCAAAAGATTCTATAAACTATAGATTTTCAACAATTCATAAAAACTACAGGTTATAGTACTAAAAGGTTCATAATGTGGGTTTATAAAGGTGACAGGAACCCACCTATGAAACATCAGAAGCAAGGTGATACAACAGTTATTATAGGGCGTTCTACTGAAGTGTTTGCAGCTTCGTTATGTAACCGATAGTATTCAGTGTTTTCAAGTTTTCATCAAGTCTTTTATGTACATAAAAATCATATATGTCCAATAACTGAGTACACTTATAAATCAAGATGAGAATAAGTAATAAAAAGGTGTTTTTAAATACAATACAAAGTGTTTGACATCACTGCGTTTTCATAGTTTGCAGAATTACCTATAAAAATTATTAAATTTACACCCAACAATTGGGAAAGAAATTTCTTCAGGTCCTTATTGATATTATTCATTTATATTATATCTATTATCCAATTTTCTGCAAGGTGATTTAAATTCTCTCCACTTAAATCTTTTTCTTCAGGAAAATTCGTTGAATGATCTATTGAATTGTTAACCAGGAAACTGGTAAGAAAAGTATAAAAGAGAATATGTCAATTAATGTACACGGAGTCCTTTGTTCCGAGTCGCCTACAATAGCTGCAGCCTTTGCGGAATATTTTTCTGGTATTACAACTGTTAGCCTTCAGCAACACTATGAAAATAAAATATCTCACATCTGCACAACATCTAAGATGGAATCGCATAGCTTTCGCTTTTATCCAGTTGATACAGTGGAAGTCATAAACGTCATAAATTCATTAAAAAATAAGAACACAGGTACTGACTGTATCTCTTCACGAATATTGAAAGTCTCTGCTGGATACATTGGCAGTCATCTTGCTCACCTGATAAATCTTTCAATATCATCTGGCATCTTTCCATCTTCACTCAAGATAAGCACTGTCATTCCAATACACAAACGGAATGATGTGACTGAAATAATTAATTACAGACCAATTTCAATCCTGAGTAGTATTTCCAAAGTTATTGAGAAAGTGGTATTAAAGCGTATGATAGATTATTTAGATAAGTTCAATATTATCACAAGTTGTCAACATGGATTCAGAATCGGTTGCTCAACTGAGACGGCAGCCACTTCGTTTATGGGTGGTTGGATGACGGTCTCTATGTCGCGGGTCTGTTCTTCGACCTATCGCGTGCATTCCATTGTTTGTCTATTCCATTTATAATGAGCAAGCTATATAACTTAGGATTCAGAGGAATCATCTCGGACTGGTTGCATAGCTTCTTGGTTGAAAGATCAATAGTTGTCAGAGTGGGCGACTCATATTCCAGCAAATATAACATAGATATCGATGATTTGCCTGAACACCTTATTGTCTCCTAATTAATAAAATTGATTTTATTCGCCGATGACACCTCTATTGCGATAGCATCTGGGAATATTGATGAACTTCTTTCGTGCTGTAGCAGCCTAATAATGAGCTTCCTACACTGGTGTAAAGCCAATGCACTTGTTGTGAATTTAGGAAAGACCAACCTCATTTTCTTTGGAATTAGGGATTCGCTTCCATTGACTCTCCAGTTGGGAGATGTGACAATTTCTTCTTCGGAAAATGTGAAGATTTTAGGTGTTCATCTCGACAGCAATCTGAGATGGTGTGAGCATATTGGTGTGTTAAGTAAAAAACTGAATACATCCTATTATGCTATAAATAAGTTGAAATTGTGTTTACCACTACAATCAGTTCTGGACGTGTACTACAGTTTAGTTTACAGTCATTTACAATTCAACATCATATTATGGGGAGCTTCTACTGACGTGAACAGAATATTTTTGGCACAAAAAAGATTATACGTCTGATTTTCAATACCAGTCAACTCTCCTCTTGTAGACCACTTTTCATCAAGCATCACATTTTGACGGTCCCTTGTATTTATATCTACAAATGTCTGTTGTTTATTAAACGAAACTTAAGAAATTTTATTGGACTTTCACACTTTCACAATTATTGTACGAGAAACTCACAAATACTTTGTCTGCCTCAACATAGAACATCAAAATTTGAACTCTCCCCATCTTACAAGAGCATAACATTTTTCAATAATTTACCAGATGAAATAAAAAGATTAAATGAGATAAAATTTAAAACCACCATAAAACGTATATTAATTGAAAAATCTTACTATCGTATTGCGGAATATTTAGCCGATGGTCATTTTGCATAAATTTTGTATACTAGATTCATTGTATTCGTTTTGATTATTTCTAATTACTTTCTCTTTACTGGGAACTTATTTCATTTGACCTGTCCTATACATTCTTATTTGTAATGTCAAAGGGATTAATAAAGAATTATTATTATTATTATATCACTGTCCATATATTGCAGCATTGCAGATATTTCTTCTTCTGCAGCCTTGCATAACAAAAATTTGACAAGGATACTGTTTCCAGAGTTGGAAAACGGATTTCGTACTACACTCGCTGCATTCCTTTATTTGGGCCAATAAAGGATGCCGTTTTGTTCCCAAGCTTCAGGAACAATTATAAGAGAAGGAATATCTCTTCCTGTTTCTTCGGTTTTAACTATTTTGAAAGACATGTCCCCACCTAACCACAATTATTGCAAATAGTACACAATATCTTGAGTGAAAAATTGCGTCAAGAATATTAGGTTTCAATTCAGAGAGCGACACCTTCAAATGACCAGTAGTTCTCACGCATCCGGATTAATTCGCATGCGTGAGAACTACTGGTCATTTTAAGGTGTTTTGAGTTACCATCAGTTATAATACATGGATGGTGGTGGTGTAAATCACTTTAAGTTTATAAAGATCCTTCCTTTTTTTATTCAGTAATTTTTATCACTTAAATTGGTGATTATGAATATTTCAAAAATTATTATAAAACCAAAAGGCAGTGTATTTGCATTAGAGATGTGAAATACTTTAGATGAGTTCAAGTGTTAGCATGACTAAATATCCGACACGGCTATATTGTTATTGGAAATGTCGTGTTTTTTCAGCTTTGTGAAAAATTTAGAACAAAGGGAAAAAGTTGAATTAGGATTGAAAATGAATTTTTTGTTAATTTCAAGGTACTATTATTCAAAACTCAGTATTTGTATTGAATAATTGTTAGATTTAGAAGAAAATAATTGAAATTGATTTGTATATTATTCAATAAAAAATTCAAAACTTTCGTATATCGAGGGCGCACGTGTTACTCGGAGGTAAAATTCGATTTCATACAGTGTAGAAAAAATTGCAAGTGTTTGCTCAATTACCTTCAAGATTTTTTTCGCGCTTATAAGAAATGTAACTTGTAAGCGTTAAATAAAACCAATTTCGTATCTTGAACTTCATATTTAATGTTATAGGGTTGTTTCTGAATTCAACTATCCATTAAACCAACAGATAAATAAATATGAATAATACTTGACGTTGAATTAGAGTGAAACAATACGACAAAGTTGCGCATGCACGTTTTCATCCAGAGAGGTAATTGAAACAACAGAAAGGTAACGGAAACAGTATCGTCTCCATATGGGAGTTTTATATCAGTCGTATAGATAGGATTATAAAAGTGTTCACATGGTTATCGGAAAAACCATAAGTCTTTGTCGACAATTATAGGGAAGTTATAAATTATATCATTCAAGGCCAATAAAGGATATATAGGGAACAGGGAAAATTTATTGCATCTACATTATATAACTTTGAATTTCATAAAGCAGTGTCGAAGAAAAATATTCGCACTTTTATAAAACAAAAAATGCTACTTGGGATGCGGGGATTTCAATGCCAAAAGTCCCCTATGAGTTGCATCAAAAACAGGCCGAAAAGGCTCAATTATAGAAAAATGTATAGACCACAACGGTCTTATAATCCAAAATTAAGACAAAATTCCAACGTTCCTCGAACACCCATCGAAACAACAAACAAAATACAAAAAAATCAGAGCCAAATTAAGAAGCGAAATCCGCAATAGCAAAAGCGACAATTGAAAAAAACTCATAAACGACCTTGACAACCCTATCAGAGAAAATGTCCACTCTTCTCAAGCTCCACTCTTTTCATCCCAAGAAGCATTTTCCACTAACGAACTCAGGACTGCCACAAGAAAGATGATAAGGAAGAATGCCCCGGTCCCTAACGGTAACACTCTCCAACTCCTACTAGCCTCACTACAAAACTCAAACCAGAATCTCTAGAAATAATCAAATATCTATGGTCAAAGTTTTAATTCCATCCTGAAAATTTCATCCTTTGAACTCGTCCTTTTTGGACGTAATCGAGCTTACAGACGGGAACAGAATGGATTTTGACTTTGACCATGAATTTCTTCATCGATGACTTCAAATAAAGCTATTGATATCACTTTTACCCAAATATTCGAAGAATACAGAAATCTAAACAAATCCTCAAGGCACTCTGTTCAGGTGAACAAGAGTGCCAAAATTCGAAGGTGAAATATTCACACGAGCTGCAACGAATAAAAATAAAAAAGTCAGCGAAAGCGAATCTTGTGCATGCTTAGGAAATACTCCGGAAGAAAATGGACGATATCAATTTTATGACAGACTGCGGAAGCTTTACAGCAAACGAGATATCAAGGATCTAACGAAAATTTAATGAGTGAATATTTCATATAAAATAATGGTTGAACTGAGCCTCACAGAAGTATGAGTATGTACGATAATTCAAGCATTGAATAATAATCCCAGCTTGCCACTACTCAACAATTAATTTTTACGAACACCTAAATTGAAGTTAAATCCGGCATGTGGTAACAAAACCCTTCACTGAGAAACAAATGCCTAGTGTTGCTAAAATGATACACAAACTCAATTTCTCCCCAGGAGCTTTTCTAGCTATCTTATATACTAGGGACAAATTGTGGCCTCTGTGTAATTGGACCAAGTGAAACGTTCGTCTAAAGACGCTAGCTAAACTAAATCAACGACTCCGGCCCTCCGGACGCCATTTGCCTTGGCAGAGAACACGTACCGAACACAATTATATTAAAATATGCCCTAGCTGAAAGCTCCTACTTTTTTTCGGCTCTTAAGTAATGAAACTTTACGACCACCTTATCCGGATTGTTCACCAAGAATGGTAGCAATAGATAGAGAAGAGAAGATATCAGATCTAGTATGATTATGGATGGAAAGATTATGTACATATATATATTTTTCACACCAATACTATCGTGTGAATGATTCAAGTTTATCTCACTATACAGGAATTCTCGAGTTTAGTTTCTGCTATTCGTCTTTGGAGAATGGAATCTATCTGAAAGTTGTTTTTTTTGGAAAATATTAGGCCTATTTGACGAAATAACCTTGTAACCAACCCTTGAATTTCTGTTCTATAGATCATTCCTTTCGGGAGTCCCTGTGCACAGGGGCAGACAGAATCGTTTTTTGCTGAAGCAATTGAAACGGTTATCGCAAAATTCAAATTTGAAATAATGAGGATGATGTAACATTATAATGAGAAATATTTGATAAAAAGAAATTGCTTCGATATATTTTTTTTCATTTCATTTCATCAAAACTACTAGGCAGATTTGAACGAATAACTAAATCAGAGAAAATATTCAAAAATTCATATCTAACCCATTCAGTTCTCAAGATGATTCTGTTCGGAAAGCATCGCGCTCACGGATGAACACATTCCGTTTAAATTAATACTATTTATACAATTCTCTACCAAAAAATTATTGACGAACTCATTTTGTTCCCTATGTATTTCCAGAAGTACTCAGGTTTCGAGAATACTCCAGCGCTGTGATATATAACGAATATCATAACATAGTTTTCAGATTACAAATAGGCTCAGTCTCCCATATACTTTTCAAAGGAACTAGATCTTGTAACACTCTGTATATTGTATAAGGACAATATCTATTTTGAATAGACCCACAAGAAATTCTGCTACACTATTTTTTTGCAACGGTAAAAAAAATTATTCATTTAATTTGATTTATTTTATTTTTATATTATTGCTCCAGATAGTTAGAGCACAAAACAATCTCACATTTACCTTTAGAGTGTTCGAATAGATGCCTCCAATACAGTCAATGATGGGCAATACTCGAATAATCGAATTTATAGTATGTACAAATGTTAAATTGTCCAAATCAAAAGTTGCAAGTGAAAATGATAATTTCTGGATATAAAAATCAACAGGATATGTCTGCAATTGTTGCTGGAACTTATCTTGTTATTGTTGTTCTGCCTTGGGTCCCAATTTATGCGATAACAGGACCATACAACCATCCTGGTGTTCGGGATGAGTCTGGTGTCGAAAATGGGACTTAAGTCTTCCACCCCGTGGACAAACTTTCCAACAGAATTTATTTCTTCTCTAAGTTCTCCAGTCCTCAGAGAGACATTTGTTAGTACGTCGTGAAATTCAACTCCTTTATATTTGCTCAACCTCGGCAAAGTATGTCAGATTTGATTAAGTTCTTTGGTAAATTTACAACTACGCAAATTTTGTCCAGCTCTTCGGTAAATTTTCTACTCCGGCAACGTTGTTCAATTCTTCGGTAAAGTTTCTACTCCGGTAGGTTTTGGCAGTGAAAATCAATTTCATGAGTTCTCGAAACGATAATGTTCCACAGTTTCTAGCGATCGCTGAATGTATTGATTCACAAAACGATAACAATTCAAGAGAAGAAAACATATCCATGTGTTCCAAAAAAGAACACAATGGTACAGATAATTCGATGAAAAATTCATCAGAAAAATCTAGAGACTGAGAAACGGAAAAAACTAATCACTGGGTACAGCACGAATATTGAAACAATTAAGAAGGTGAGTTGATTCATCAGACATCTCTCCGTAAGACACATGAAGAACTAAATATGGCGATCTGAAAAAGAATCCACGAGATCTTTGTCCTCTCCTGTACAAACCACTTAAATACGACAATCCAAAATTGAAACAACCTTATCTGATCAAAAACTGGACCAACCGAATGTTATAAAACTGTTCGTCACGAAAAACTCTCCATTTGAACTTTAATTTCAATTCGAGAAAGATCATTATAAAAAATGTACACGTGTACTTTCTAACATTTTAACACGAGAAATGATCGAAGAAGAAGGTCGATCGAAGTAAAGCCTATACTCTATTCAAAGTTTATTTGTAACTCGGTTGGCCATGGAAGTTTGACACATTTCACTCTGTATATTAAAAAGTTAGGTTGGGTTCGCTATTTTCCTGTCAGAGTATTACGCACTGTTGTCTATATCACATAAAGATCCTAGTACTTGGATTCACTCAAAATGCCAATTTACTTCTGAACCTTGGAAGAGTTTCGAAAGGTTTGAAATTATTATGGCAGAAATTTCTAAAGGAGCTGCTCTTATTTTGATTGGGATGTTGTATGATAACCTCAAAAATATTAATTCTAATATTTAAGTTACCGTTCATCAGGGATGAACATATTTTAAGTGATTTTCGGGAATCTGAAGAAGTTTGAACATTAATCTGTTCATCATGATACATGAAACTTCCGATTGGAATTTGTTTGATATTCGAAAGGACATTGCTTTAATCGTTTGGAAGCTGGTTCAACATTTCAAAAGAATTAAGGAAGGTATCACAAAGAAGTAATGTTGAATCTGAAGATGTAGCTAATAAGGGAATGGTATATATTCTTGAATGCAGAATTGGAACAGAGCATCTCACTTCTATGAAACACTTCGATTCAATTATCAACAAAATAAGATTCAATACAAGCTTGTATTCTGAACATGTTCTAGTTGATCAATGCATAAAAGTGATGGTAGGCACATTTAGTTTTTCAAATCTCTTATTTATCCTCATAAAAATACCTTCATAGTGATCTTCTCGATGAGAGCTATACATGCTTCGTTCAGTAGGTATTCTCTGCAAATCTCTTGGTGATTATGTGAAATGAAGGTTTCATTTTGAGTCACTGACGAAAAGACTTAATTCTTCCATTCAATATATATTTTTTATCGTGATTGTTTCATAGTTTTGTTGGTCTGGGATATACTCAGCTCTTATCACATCCTCAATATTCAAAATTGAAATAATAGCTTTTAACATAAAGAATCGAATAAATGTTGATTATTTCTAAAGTTCTTTCAATCCGAATAATATCTCTTACAGGTATGTTATGTGTACAACAGAATATTTTGAAGAATTCATAAACACATTCAGGAGCATTCACAATACTGAACGCTATGGATAGAACATAAATGATCTGAAAACGATGAAGAATAACGATCTACCATAATCAAATTAGATATAATTCAATTATTAATATTCAATGTGTAGACTTTTACTATTATCAAATAACTTCCAATCATTATTGAAATCAAAATAGATATTTGAAAACTTAAATGAAATATCATATGATTGAAATTTGTCAAATTATTATTAGGGTTTTACAAATTACACAATAAGTATTTTTCGAATGGTGAAAAAAATCTTTGTGAAAGAAAGAGAAGAGAGAAATTAACTTTATTGATAATAAAAAATCATCATATGGCTATCGACCGAAGTCTTCCTGCCAATTTTACATTTATTGTATAAAAAAAAGATATTCCAATGATATTAGATGTTCATAAATTGGTAGTGCTTGTAGTTTGGCCTTTGGTGAGCTCTCTGTGTCATATTGGTGCACTAGTGAAGAAGCTCGGTATGGGGGAAGGGCCTATTAGTCCAGGTTGAGCTATCCGATCGATGATTCTTAACAAACTTATCCACCTGTAGGAGAAAAATCTTCTTTTAATGCCAACAGATTGTGCTCCGTTTACTAAATGAAAATGAGTAGCATATCCTCCTAATAATAACTGTATATTAGCATGTAACAATAATTTACTTACATACATTTCAATTTATATCCTTAAATGAAGTGACAACTTGAGTTCTTCTCGACATTATTCCACATCCATTACTTCAGTGAACGAATCAGACTCATCATCAGATAATTCTGTATCTGAATCACTTTCCTCCAATGAAATAATAAATGGAGGAATATTATCTATAGGTAGGTTACCCATATGTTTTGTCCAGTCGTCTTCAATAAGTCGTTCGCAATGTAAATAAAAATTTTGCCACATTTCAGGTGTACATTTTGAAAGAGCCAGAGTCCATAAATCGAACACTGTATCCCTTGTGTAAGGATGAGAATTTATGTTCTTGTTGTAGAAGTTTTTACAAAACGCCCATGCCATTTCAATAGGATTATATTGGCAATGGTATGGGGGTAATCTAAGAACTTCATGTCCATGCTCTTTCAAAAGTTCATCAATAACGTATCGTCTCTGTCGGTCAGTTCTAAATGGTATTATTAAATTCCAAAGTTGTTTTTTATTTAAATTCCGATCGAAATCAATTTTGTTATTCACCAACCAATTCTGCATATCAATTTTCTTGCTTGAACTAGTTGGTGGCTTATCCAACTGCACTGAATGATATGGTGCATTGTCCATTATGATCACAAATTTACCAGCAAGCTTTGATAAAGCTGGAATTAGTTGATTAATAACCCAATTTTGAAAAATTTCACTGGTCATAGTCTTGTAATTAGTCACGGTCATTATTCTTCGAATCTAAAATGAAATCACAACCCTCCAAAAATCCAAAATTACTTCCTGCATGCAAAACAGTGAATCTTTTACCTTCAGATTTAATTTTTGATAGATTTCCTCTCATATCAGATTCGTGTGTCCATCGACGAACAGATGAACCATTTTGGTAAATCCAAGTTTCATCAAGAAACACGAATCTTATATTTTCATCCATCGACTTAAATTGCAAAAATTTTCTCAGGAAAGTAATTTTGGCTGCAACGACATGTTTTTGTTCACATAAAATTTTGCGTCCATTTACCTTTTTATATTTATAACCCATTGATTTAATAATATTGAATAATGAAGTGCGTTCTCCCTTATAATCCAAATGTTCCTTAGCGTAAGTCAGTAGTGTGTCGATAGAAAAGTGTTCATTTTTCAAATTGTAATTCCAAATTTGTCGTTGCAGGTCTTTTCTAAAAATGAAATCGTCTACTTCTTGTGTTTTTTGGGGCCTACCAATAGAAGGAAACTCTTTATCGTCGTCTTCATTAAAAATTCTTCTGATTGAATTAATATGAACCTGTAATGAAATTTCGATTAGGATAAAACATAATATTTACATCTCACTTACGTTGAAAATGTTTGATACACTTTGCTGTATCGTTGAGTCCATAACTTCCTGACCACTATGCGCAGATTTGAGTGCAAGATAGCATTTTTTTATGCTAAGTCTTTGTTCTTTAGTTATCACTTTAGGCATTTTGAAAAAAATTCTGAAATATTTTGATTCTCTTCAAAATCAAATGTGACAGATGACAAGTGAAAATTGGCTTAACTGCTTGACATCGGCAACGTCGAAATCCGAAGAAACACTGATGCCAACCCAAGAAACTTAAATCATAGCCACCCGCGATACAAATAAACTTTGAATGGAGTATACTTCTCCATCATGCTCGTCACAGAAATCGTACTATGCAGGCCTCGATTCCATTTTTAACGAACATTTCCGGAGTGATTGCAATCGGAATATTCGCCCGTTACAATTTATTGAAGTTTGAAATTTGAGTCAAGTCAAAACCACCGAGGATAATCGTCCGGAAGTAGCTCTACTTCTGAAAGTCCTCCTTCAATGCTAGATTTCAAATTAGGTTCTGTCCGGTTTCGATTCCAGAATCTCTGGGAGGCAGCTATGGCTCCTAACCTTAACGCCTATCCACGTAGTTAAAACTGTGGCAATAATGGCAACATATCTCAGTGAGTAATTGAACTTCAAAAACTCATATCTTCAGAAATGTTAGTATGTCGAGAATAAAAATGATGACAATGCTTTGTATGATAAAACTGCATAAAACCAGGAACCCCAAGTAGCATTTTTCATTTTATAAAAGTACGAATACACTCTTCGACACTGCCTTATAAAGTTATATAATGTAGATACAATAAATTTTCCCTGCCCCCTATACATCCTTTATTGGCCTTAAATGATATAATCTATAACTTCCCTGTAAGTGTTATGTCGATTTATGGTTTTTCCGATAACCATTTGAACAATTTTATAATCCTATCTATACGACTGTTATAAAACTCCCATATGGAGGCGATACTGTTTCCGTTATCATTATGTTGTTGTTTCAAACCTTACTGGATGAAAACGCGCATGCGCAACGTATTGTTTCACTCTAATTCAACGTCAAGTATTATTCATCTTTATTTATCTGATGGTTTTTTGGTTAGTTGTATTCAGAAACAACCCAATAACATTAAATATGAAGTTGAAGATACGTAGTTGGTTTTATTGAACGCTAACAAGTTACATTTCTTATAGGCGCGAAGAAACTTCTGAAGGTAATTGACCAAACACTTGCAATTTTTTCTGCACTGTACGAAATCGAATTTTACCTCCGAATAACATGTGCGCCCTCGATATACAAAAGTTTTGAATTTTTTTATTGAATAATATAGAAATCAATTTAAATTATTTTTTCTAAATATAACAATTTTTCAATACAAATACTAAGTTTTGAATAACAGTATCTTGAAATTAACAAAAAATTCATTTTCAATCTAAATTCAACTTTTTTTCTTTGTTCTAAATTTTTCACAAAGCTGAAAAAACACGACATTTCCAATAACAATATAGCTGTGTCAGATATTTAGTCGTGCTAACACTTGGACTCATATAAATTATTTCACATCTCTAATGTAAATACACTGCCTTTTTTTCTATAATAATTTTTGAAATATTCATAATCACCAATTTAAGTGATAAAAATTACTGAATAAAAAAAAGTAGGAGCTTTATAAACATTAAGTGATTTACACCACCACCATCCCTGTATTATAACTGATGGTAACTCAAAACACCTTGAAATGACCAGTAGTTCTCACGCATGCGAATTAATCCGGACGCGTGAGAACTACTGGTCATTTGAAGGTGTCGCTCTCTGAATTGAAACATAACCTAATATTGTTGGCGCAAGTTTTCACTCAAGATATTGTGTACTATTTTCAATAATTGTGGTTAGGTGTGGACATGTCTTTCAAAATATTTCAAACCGAAGAGATATTCCTTCTCTTACAATTGTTCCTGAAGCTTGGGAACAAAACGGCATCCCTTATTACCCCAAATCAATGAATGTAGAGAGTGCAGTACAAAATCCGTTCTCAATGCCCGATAAAGACTGAAAACAGTATCCTTGTATCAATAAGAGAGACAAATTTTTGTTATACAAGGCTGTAGAAGAAGAAATATCTACAATGCTGCAATATATGGACATGGTCATTCAACGAATTTTCCTGGAAAAAAAAGGATTAAATGGAGAGAATTTAAATCACCTTGCAGAAAAATTGGATAATAGATATAATATAAATGAAAAATATCAATAAGGACCTAAAGAAATTTCTTTCCCGATTGTTGGGTGTATATTTAATAACTTTTTTAGGTTATTCTGCAAACTATGAAAATGCAGTGTCAAACAAGTAGTTTCAAGTAGTTATGAAATTGTATTTAAAAACACCTTTTTATCCCTTATTCTCATCTTGTTATATAAGGGTACTCTGTTATTGGACATACATGATTTTTATATATATAAAAGACTTGATATAAACTAGAAAACTATCGGTTACATAACGAAGTTGCAAACACTTCAATAGAACGCCCTATAATAACTGTTGTATCACCTTGCTTCTGATGTTTCATAGGCGGGTTCCTGTTACCTTTTTAAACCCATATTATAAACCGTTTGGTACTATAACCTGAAGTTTTTATGAACAGTTGAAAATCTATAGTTAATAGAAACTTTTGGGAATCAATAATTTTTGCAACTCCTATATGAACTAAAACACCTCAGGTACTTAGCATCCCTATTATGAATCATTAATAACACCAATTTCAAATTTATAAATCTTCAGGTTATCAAAAATGTTACTTGGAAATTTATTCGGGATGTCTATTTGATTTTTTTTTCATTACTCCGAAATTACTGGTCCGATTTGACCAAATGACGAACTCGTCCGAGATATTCATTCTCCGAACCCACCCTGAAAATTTCAGCTCCCTAGCTCATTCCGTTCGGACGTTATCGTGCCTTCGACGGACGAATTTCAAACATGAGCCAACTGAATATTTTTATTCTTATACGACTTAGTTCCATCATACAAACAAATTCTTTTTGCGCGCTTCTTCTACTTGGAAAACTATTAGGACAGAAGGCTATCGTTTTGCCAAAATGATTCCTAATAAAAAATTCCTGATCAAACTTGAGCATGTATACTCTATATCTTCCGAAGGAGATGAAATAATGTTTTCATATCCTCGGAGTAGATAAATCGTCCAAATACCTCAGTCAAGTTCGATATCCGTCGAATGGTTCAGAAGGTATGAGCATATGAACCTTGGTATCTTCAATCACTTCCACAATATCCAATCGATCGATTTGAAACCTGAAAATGGTCTAAATATCGTTGCCATTTACAAATCTTCGTTGTTACCACAGCCAAAGATGAAGTATAACTGACCATTTACAATGATGTTAATGGTGATAATGTTATATTTGTTCAGAATTGATGTTAAAACTTGAAAAATTCTGCTATGAGACCGTCCACATTGATGTTACTGATTATAGTTGTATATATAGTGGTAGTGCTAAGCTTCGATGTTAGGACTGAAATCATAGGCCATAGTTCACATCGATTTAAATGGAAATATTAATGTTTATGGATAAGTAAGAAATATTTCTTGAATGTTTCACAGTGTCATATATTAAGCGGTGTGAAAACTGTTCCTAGTAGACAGGGTCTTTCACTAGGAACCTCACCCATATTTATTCGAGAAACTACTGAACGTATTTTCATGAAATTCAGCTCATATAAGTATTTCACGATGCTGATGAAATCTAAAATATTTCCAAGGCATGAGCAACTCCGGTTTTTCCGGAAATGACGTCAACTTCCGTTTTTCATATTACAACACCATTTTTTTATTGCAGAAATAGATTTCTTAGGAAATTTCAAGTTATTTTGATGTAACATTTTTCAGTTTTGGTTGGAAAATTCTCTCTGAGCGGGAAAATTCGAAAAAAAAAATCGAAAATAGAGCTCCGCTGAAACAAGAATAACTACGAGGTTTTTGGATGGAAAATTTTAATTTTTGGGATTTTTCAAGATGTAAGATTGATGTATCTACTTTAAAAATTGAAATCGCGATTCATGATACAGGGGGTGAAAAAATCGCTTTCGAAGTTAGGGATGACAAAATCGTGAAAAATCAATTTTTTCGAATTAGAACCCCATTGTTTTATGGCAGATATTGAATCTACGTTAAAAAATAATGTGAGTGTATGCATCACACCCTTGCCCTAAAGTGGATATTTGCTGAGTTATTCACAAAAAACTGTTTTTCGTCTTGAATTTTCAGCTATTTATCTTCCCTTCACACCAAAAAGATAAAATTTTCAGGAATTGTTATTTGAACTATAGAGTAGATTTTTCACCCCTTCTTGAAACCGACTTCAAGGTACTATTAGGAGAACCATGGCAAACTCTCGCAGTTATAACTAGAGAAGATGCTCAAAGTTTTGACCGTTAATTTCTAGACATTTATTTATACGTCTCAGGAATGCTTCGTGCGTTGCTCTTCTCATTTCATCAGAAGAAAGAGATCTGCAAAAGTGTTTAAATACCAAATCGAGTTTCAAAACTATGAATCTAAAAATCTAAACAAGCCTGAACGCATTTCTGACTCGTTCTATACAATCCTCTTTATCAGTCAGGGGAGTTGAGTAGACAATATTTTTTATCCTACCCCAAACATAATAGTCTAAAGGAGTTAAATCGGGAAAACGTGGTGGCCAAAGATGTGGACCTTTGTTCGCCAACTATCGATCTTCAAGTAGCCTGTATAGGATATTTAACACATTGAGAGAATTGTGTGGAGGCGCGCCATCTTGTTGATACCATAAGTCATTATGGTTCTGTACTAGCGGCTCAATTATTTGATTTAATATGTCAGAATATCTATCTCCTAAAGTAGAACATTCTTTCATAAATGCAAACATGTGTAGTGTTTTATCTTACCAGTTAAAGTCCCATCATTGATGTGAACATCGAGAATTGTATTATTTTTGATGGCGCAAAAAACATTGAAACTCCAGGTCTCTTGAAAGTTCCATTGTCTGAAGTGGTGGTTGTTCTCTTCATCCCAATAATGACTGTTATGTCTATTAAAAGAACCATTTTTTGTGAATTTAGATTCGTCTGTCCAAATTATACATTCCAAAAAGTTTTCATTCTCTTGAAATCGAATCATCATAGCTTCGCAAAACTCTGTTCTCCTGACGAAATCAGTTTCCTTCAAATGCTGTACCCTATTGAATTTATATGGGTGCATTTTATGTTTTTTTAATATTTTCCAAACACTCGATTGAGATAATGCCAGAGCAAACTCGGCATCTTTGAAAGAATTTTGAGGATTCACACGAAAATATGCAAGAACTGTAATTTCGTTGCTCTCATCTTCTACTACACTTTTTTCTCTGTGTATAGTTTTCTTAACGAAAGATCCGACATTTCTCAAGTTTGTCATGGTTCTGTTAATGGTATCTCTCGTTGGTCTGGGTCGGTCAGGAAACCTCTCAATGAGCAGTCGAATCGTTCTATCTACAACTTTATTTCATTCTCCATGAGGTTGAATGAGATTTAAAAAATCTCCATTGGTAAAATTAGGCATAGTGATCGATTTCATAACTTAATACGAATTATCACCAAATTAATAGTAAACACAAAATGCTACTGAATAAAGAGGAATTCGGAAGATTTAATTAATTATATCTATCATTAAAAAAAAAGAATGTAAAACATGGTAAGTTTTCGCATATGGTTCATAAGGAATTATTTATTTATCACTGGAGAGAAAACCGATGGCCGATTAGTTGAAATAAAGAGGTTTTCGATACAAATTCGAATCCAAATTTGCCATCTACTTAGAAACAACCTGTAACTTTTTCCTCTTGCATATTAGGGTAGTAAAATCTAAAACATGGTTTAAGTAACAGTTCCTGAAATTTTCATCTTTTTTTTGCGTGAAATACGTCCTCAATTGGATTTTCGAAACAAGATCCTCTCGAGCAACTAATCGTAATAATAAAACATGGGAAACAGTGAGTGCTTTTTTTTGTTTCAGATATAGGCTTGTTGATTTTTATTATATTCACTGTGGTGGCTTTCCTGAAGTCCGGGGAAGGCTTTAAAATAAGCGTGCAAAAGTCTCAGACTTAACACTAGCGCATTTCGAGAGGTTTGGTCACAGTCGATTTGTCTGTGAGCACGATAATTATGTACCGGAAGATTAAGATATAGATATCTTGGTGATTGTCCTTCTTTGGATATTTTAGAGATATGGAAAAAGTTTTTCCTCTTCGATATTTTCAAAACACTTTTTTTTTCATTATACTAATTCTTTTTATTCTTATACCTTATGAACCAATATTATGAATGATTTTGCAACGGTTTCGACACAACGCTAAGCAATCTTAGCTCACGTCTGCAATTTTTTTCAAATCACAGAATATGTGAGTCTCTCACTAGACCATCAACTGCTAACAACCAGTTCAGTGTCAATAGAAATGAACTGAATTCATGAACGAAAAATATTGTGCGAAAAAAAGGAAAATTGTTCACAATCAAGCCTGAACTATGGTAATCGACAAGGACCTCAATGGTATTATTCCTCATCATAATAAAGCATCAATTCATGGTGATAAGTGTAACGAATTCCCAGATGACTTTGTTCTACTTAGATGGAGCCAATATGATTAACTCCACTATGAAATATTCGGTGAAAAGGATTTCCATAATAGAATGAAGTTATCCATTGCGAAGGTCTGAATATTTCACCAGTCTATATGCGAAGTAAAATCTGTTCTCGATGTAAATGAATATTCGTCCGTCCTTTCCGATAGCGCGTCCCTAGAGGAAGCGGTGCAAAAGGAACCACGCACACGTACTTACCGAAGGCTTTATTATTGGAGTCATTTTTCTACCGAATATCCGTAGCTTTATCATTTTCTTATTAGATCCAGGGGGGCCGTGTATTATTCACAATCATCCTTCAGACCTTCATTCTGTGTCAAGTTCCTTATTCCTTCAATTTTTCATAGATTTATCCAGACAGGGAACACACTGATACCAAGATTACTCACCTGATGATATACTGAAATTTCTTCCAATATTTTTAAAACTATCCGTTTTTTTAGTGGTGATTTTCATAATCCTTTGAAGCAAGACATGAGCTCATAGCACTGATAGCAAAGCCAATATTTTACTGATTAAAATTCAACTTGAACGCTGACAATTTTATGGCTTCATTTTTGCTTGGGACACCAACAATCCTCTCCTTTTTACAGATAAACTATAGGAGTAATTCCATTTTCATTTTCAAATGTGCTATCATCAAAGTTCCGTCAGGATTCTTCTTTTTTAATAACATCTCCGCAGCCTTAGGTTGGCAATCATCATGGCTATCTGGACTTTGGAGCTGGGTCCTTTGAAACATTTTCTCGATATATACTGGTACCACCCTCTCCGATTACGTAACCATGATATACTCTTTAATTCTATGTTTCTCTTTTCCAGAATCTATTTCTACATGATAAGTTGACCTGACGTATTCGTTCCGCTTGTGTCCAAAGTATTGTAATTTTCTGGTTTCATGTTTCCTAGTATCCATATCTTTTTTTATCCTTCTCATAACCTCGTTGAAAGTAAAATATAATAATAATGTGTCACGGTTTTGAATTCCCGTGCCAGGATTTTTCTTTTTATTTAGCCTGATTGAAACTAAAAATGCCTCCGCCAATGGTTCCTGTGATATTCGAAGACCGCAAGTACGATCGCGATGTTTTTTTTTGGTAATATTAATGCGCTGAAAATTATCGATAGATCGACAGATGTGAGATTTGATACGCACGTATTTCATTTATTGTTTGACTTTTCCAGCGAAGATATTGAACGTTGTATACGGAGATAAAATTTGGAAAAGTTTTGTTCCAAATATTGAATTGTGCTCGTACCTTTCGTTTTACCTTACCTGGAGTACGAAACAATACGACTTTGTCGGATTTTTACAATCAAACAAATACAATTAGCCTGCCCAACATCCTGTAAGTACTTTCGAACGTTTGCCTTTTTTTCTGTTTCTTTTTTCTGAGGTTTCTTGTTTATTTATTGCAGAAGGCTTTATCCATTACCATAACTCATAGTATTTGATGGTCAGTACTTCTCTCGGCTTGCGATTTTCATTGTATTTGTGTGCTGATTGCAAATTACCACCTTTTTTCGTTGATTAAGTCACTGCCAGAGCGCCTGTAGGCTATCAACCACTGAAAACCGTGGGGGCGAAGACAGTCATCCACCCACTTCTAAAATAATTCAGAAGAGTTTCCTGACGTCTGGGAATATCATTTTGTTGGAGAGGAGAGTGGTGATAACTCAGCTAACTCGAGGTCAGATAAATTCTCTTATAAATATAATTGTTTTCGTTGGATAAAATTCCATCCTGTATCAACCTTATCTAATTGACGATCAAGTATTTTGATCGCTCCTTTTTTATTGTGTTTCAATTAATGAACATTTGTATGAACAATTTTATTGGAAACTGAGTATAACGTTATACGAAGATACCGCAGAACAAAGATTTCCTTGTCATAGTTTATTGGAACAATACAGATCTCTTTTGTAATTGTTTTACACATCAAAGTTGGAATAGAGAGCATTAGACTATACATATTTTGCGTTTCAGTTGTTGAAGTTTACATTTTTTTTGATGCTTCGTGGTTGGTATCAAATAGATCACTAAAGGAAAAGGGCTACTTAAAATAACAACGTGGCGCCCTTAAATGAAATAACAATAAATATTCATATATTGTGCAATTCCACCCCTGACTCTCCGACTGAAGGGCATTCCTTTTTTTGTTTTTGTCACTTAAACTTTCAACTTAAGAAGCGTATTTAGAACACCTTATTCATTGATTTGTTTTAATGATTGTGAAGGGCTATTCGAGAAGTTTGTGACAAATTTTTGGCGCCCAGCGTGGGGCTTGAATGCTTGCCTGCTGGCCGTATACGTGATAACTTTCAATTTTTCTATAGAATACTCAGATTTTCAGTTCTTTTCGGGATACTGTTTTTCGCTTGACACGATTTTATTCAATTGTTTCATATCGAGTTATTTTTATCATTTTATATTAGCTGAATTTCGGAGTTGATGGTTGATGTTCACATATGCTCTGCCTGTCTGAGATTTCGGATCTTTTATGATTAGATCGCTAGTTGATTTCGGTGATCCATGGGCGTGCTATAGGTTTTTGTTTTTCGACGAAAATTGTATTTGTAAATAGTTATTTCCGTTTCTTCGTTTGATATATTTTTTTGTATAAAAAACGTATATATATTTTGTTTTGGTTTTAGTCGTTACTAAATCACGGTTTCATGAATATTCGAAATATATACCGGTGTATATACGTGTATACATATATTATCAAATTTTTTTTTGGGTAAGATTGTTGTTAATCCAGTGGCGTGGGTCGAGAAATGGCTTCCTATCGTTACGATATTTATCGATTAAAGAATGATGAACTGTTAGCAATTAAAATCTATGTTCATCGAGCAACGGTGTACACAATCTGGCAACACCGCTAACCCTCGGGGTACCTGCTAGCCTGCCACCATTTTAGTCTCTCTTTGTTAATAGTACAGTACAGTACAGTCCACGAGTTCTACCAAGACAGAGCACAGTTTGTATTATCCATTTCTACAATGATAATTCATTAAAGTTTTAAAGTAAATTAAAGTGTTTAAATTGACAAGTTTAAACGAGCAGACAGCTCAACCATTTGAAGTATAAACGAGCAGACAGCTCAACCATTTTGGTCCAATCGAACCGGATTGAATCCAGAGAAAAGGCAGAAAATCGATTCCCGATCGATAAACAAGAAGACAGTAAGCGACATACGGCACAGAAGAAGATTCCAAGTCATCAGCGACGACTGAAAACGACGGAAGAACTAGAGTGGCGTAGCTTAACCCGGCAAACAAGGCAGAGTGAGTGATTCCTATCCTTTTTTTCCAAAAAATTGAGTATAGAATAAAATTAGAATTTCATTATGTTGGATTTAGCGGAATTAAGATTTAAACGTGGCATTTGTAAAGCGTCACTCACGAGATTGATAAATTACGCGGGTAATATAGATCACGACGCAGGTAACGGGAAAGAAATAATTCAGTTGAAATTGAGGTTAGAAGCCATCAGTAAAACGTTTACTCAGTTTGAAGAAATTCAAAACAACGTAGAATATTTAATGCGTGACGACGAAAACACGACCGTGGAGGATTTAACTATTGAAGAAAACGAAAGAACAAAATTTGAAGGAAATTATTTTGAAATAGTTGCCATTATTCAAGAAGTCATCAATAATTATGAACAGGAATTTTTGGTCTAGAAGAAAAAGTAGTTAAACGTTCAGAAAGTATAAAAAACGTTAGTTCTAGTTATGTAAAGTTACCGGCATTGAAGTTACCAAATTTTGGCGGATTATATGAAAAATGGCTCGAATTCAGAGATTTATATTTATCTTTAGTTCACGACAACACACAATTAGACGAAATTCAAAAATTTTATTATCGTAAATCTTGCTTGAGTGGAGAAGCCGCTCAAAAAATAGAATCAATTCCGATTACAAGTGCAAATTATTCAGTCGCTTTTTCTATACTGAGGGAGGCTTACGAGAATAAAAGAATAATTATAGAGACTTACGTAAACAATTTATTCAAAATTCAAGGACTGACAAGAGAAAACGGTCCAGATTTAAAAAATCTTTACGATTCATTTACAAAAAATCTTCGTTCTTTAAAAAATCTTGGTCAACCAGTAGAAAAATGGGATACACTCCTAATTCATGTCATAGTATCCAAATTTGATAATAGAACCATGCGAGACTGGGAAGGTTACAAGATTAAAGGTGAGTTACCCACAATGGAAGAAATCAGCGAATTTCTGAAAGAAAAATATTTGTTATTAGAGAAGTTGGAAATGCGCACAGAAAAGAAATATGAAAACAGTAAAGGTTCAAGGGATAAAAGAGTAAATGCGTTCACAGTGCAAGAAAATAAGTTTGCTTGCTATTTTTGCAAAAACGATCATTCAATTTTTAAATGTGACAAATTCTTAAGTCATAGCATTGATGATAAAATTAAAAGGGTAAAAGAGCTTAAGCTATGCGCAAATTGTTTAAATCCTAATCATAGCACTAATTATTGCACACAAGCAACTTGCAGAAAATGTAAAGGCCATCACAACACAATAATACATAAGGAAAAGGTAAAAATTATGCACACGCAATTACATAGCGAAAGTGAACATGACACTTCCATGAAAAAAGTTTGTGATAACTTGGCAGAAGTCAATATTGATGATAATGGTATTGCTCTTAAGTCTGTTTCAACGGCATCAAACGCAGCTACGGCGAGCAGCAGGGTAGTTTCGTTACTATCAACCGCTTTAGTCAATGTAAAAGATAAATACAATCAATTAATCAAGGCACGCATGTTACTTGATCCAGGTTCTCAAAGTAATTTTATTACCGAAAGGTTAGCTAAGCGACTAGGCTTGGATAAGTGCGCAGTAGAATACAGCATAGCAGGTATTGGCAATAATTTCAGTACGTGTGCTAAGTACAAAATGTCAGTAAGCATAAATTCGTTGGTAAGTGAGTATTCTGAAACTATTTCTTGTTTAATATTACCAAAAATCACTCAATATTTACCAAATTATGACTTCAGTTCTACGATGTTAAATATCCCGGAAGATAAAGTATTAGCAGATCCAAGTTTCAATAAGAGCCAAGAAATCGATATTCTTTGCGGAGTAGGAATATTTTATAAATTGCTGCTTATGGAACAGGTAAATTTGACTAGTAGCCTTATATTGCAAAACAGTAAACTCGGTTGGATATTGGGCGGAGAAATTAGACATTTTGGATTAAAAATTGTAATCGCGTATTTAGTAATTTAGCCATCGATAAAATTGAGTCAAACAAATTCTTAAGCGAGAGTTTAGAGAAATTTTGGCAAGTTGAAAATTGTTCAAGTCCTGAAATCAAAGATGAGTTTTGTGAAAATCATTTCATCTCAAACCTTTCAAGAGCTCAAGACAATAAATTCATAGTTAAAATTCCATTCAAAAATGATTCAGTTAAGTTAGGACGATCAAAGGAAATGGCATTGAAAAGATTTCATTATCTTGAACGGAAATTATCAAAAGATGTTAAATTAAGGCAACAGTATGTAGATTTCATTGATGAATATAAACGACTAGGACATCTAAGGGAAGTAGAGTTAGATGTAAATGAATTAGAAGATGACGGAACAGTTTATTATGTCCCTCATCATCCTGTGTTAAAGGAAAGCGATACTACACCTTGTAGGGTTGTGTTCGATTTCTCAGCTAAGACTGACAATAACGTTTCTTTAAATGACATACAAGTAGCAGGACCTACCATACAGTGTGAATTAATTGACATACTTTTAAGATTTAGATTACCTTATCATGTACTTACAGCTGACATATCTAAAATGTACAGACAGGTTTGGATTCATCCAAGTCAGACCAGATTCCAAAGAATATTCTGGCGAAAATCGGAAAATAAAAATTAAGGTGCTATGAGTTACTAACGGTTACATACGGAGGTAAGTCAGCCAGTTTTTTAGCAACAAGAGCTTTGCAAAAGATAGCTCATGAAAATGTTGACACCTATCCTGAAGCTTCTAAAGCAATTCGAGAAAATTTTTATGTAGACGATTATTTAGACGGCAGAAACAATCAATCTGACATTATTAAGCTTCAATCAACGGTTACGCAGTTGTTGATGGAGTCAGGTTTCCAATTGAGAAAGTGGTTAACTAACTCTCCAAATCTCATTGAACATTTTAATATTGATAAGGAAGTTAAGTCTATCATACTAAACCTTAGCGAAAATCAAAATAGTAAGGCTTTGGGCGTATATTGGAATTCATCCTCTGACACAATAGAATATAACACAAGTTTAGGTGAATTAGAAGAGAATAAAAACATAACTAAAAGATCCATTCTTTCAACAATAAGCAATTGTTCGACCCTATGGGCCTTGTTAGTCCCGTAGTGATGAAGGCCAAATTCATTCTTCAATTAGTTTGGAAGGAAAAGGGCGACTGGGATGACCCAGTATCCGATAATCTAAGAAAAAATTGGTTAGAGTTTGTAGTTGGTCTACAGGAGCTCAAAAATATCAGAATCCCAAGATATACTCTTTTACGAGATGCTCAATACTTAGAAATACATTTATTCGTGGATGCATCTGAAAAAGGTTATGGCGCATGCCTATATGTAAAATGTCAAACTTCTAGCGAATTCAGATGTAGTCTTATTTGTTCAAAGAGTAAGGTAGCACCCATTAAGAATTTAACATTGCCCAGATTGGAACTATGCGCAGCACTCTTAGGATCGAAACTATTAACTAAAGTCAAGTGCGCAATGAAAATAAATTTTCAAAAACCTTTTGTTGGACAGATTCACTTGTCACCTATCATTGGATAAGGGGTTCTCCAGATAAATGGAAAACCTTCGTGGCAAACAGAGTGTCAAAGATACAATCGACAACCGATATTAAAGATTGGCATCATGTAAGATCAAAGGAAAATCCTGCTGATCTGATATCTAGAGGAGCTACTGTAAGCGACCTTACAAAATCAATATTTTGGTTTGAAGGGCCGCACTGGCAAAGGGGTAATGGTGATGAATATCCTTTAGGTGGAAATATCGATATATTGACTGAGATACCTGAAGTTAAGACAATTTCAAATATTGCCATGGAAAATTCTGATAGTATATTTGAACGATTTTCTAATTTAAAAAGATTATAAGAATTATGGCATATTCTTTGCGATTCATAAATAACGCAAGTAACAGAGGTAATAAAAGATTTGGCTATTTAGACGTATTAGAGATAGGAGACGCTTTTAATGTTTTGATAAAGTTAGCCCAGGCTAGAGCATTTAGCCAAGAGATTGCGGATTTAAAAGATCAAAAATACATTAGAGGTTCTAGTTCAATTTCGGGTTTAAATCCTTTTCACGACACTAATAATATATGTAGGATTTTTCCGTTGTCTAGGATAACTACCAGTAATTACCACGAAGTTGGAATAAAACTTTATTCTCGAGGCAAGTAACAGCAAAAAAATCGAAGGAAATACAGCCTCTCAACGAACAAAACTCGTCTCCGATCTGATTGACGTCTAAAAAAACTCCATTCTTTTCTTTCTCGCCTCCTATATCTAAATTATTTATAACGTCATTAAAAAAAACATAGAACATTATAATACAATTCGGAATAAAAGTACGAATCCCACACTCGGCCATCCTACGTAGAATCCGACTCGGATTCAGTTCCGAATTGCACCCAAGGTTTCAAATACTCTGAACACGTTGATGTTCTGATAGGTCCTTCATGGTTTCCTACTTTTATTACATCATATCTATCATTCCGTTTCTCCTTGGAGACCTCATAAGGACCAAGAAATTTTCTTGTCACTTTCAATCCAGAGCCAAACTGGGTTCGTTTAATAGCAACTAAGTCTCCCACTTTATACTTCTTGGCTTCTTTTCTTTTTTATTAAAACTTCTTCTATTTTCTTCCTGCATCTTAAGCAAATTCTTCTTGCTTTCTTCTCTGACGATTTCTCTTGCCTCATCAAATTGTTTTCTCGTCTCATCTTCTATAATTTCTAATAATTGAAAATCTTCTTTTCTTCTCATTTTAACACCAGTCAATACTTGGAAAGGCGTTGTTTTAATGCTTCTTTGATAAGTAGAGTTAATCGCTCTTTGCACCCTATCAACGTATTTATACCATTTAGTAGGATCTTCCAAGCTTAATTTAGTTAATACTGAAATTATTATTCGATTTATCCTTTCAACTTGACCATTACTTCTAGGAACTCCTGTGATTATGGTCACGTGATGGATCCCTTCTTCATCACAGTAATCTTCAAATTCTTTAGCAGTAAAAGCTGCTCCTCTGTCTGTGATGATGCGACTAGGGTTACCAAAAGTTTTCTGTTGCTTGACTAAACAACTTACAGTCTCCTTGGCCTTCGTCGTTTTAGTTGGGAAAATCCATGTGAATTTGGTAAAATCATCTATAATTACCAATAAGTATTGATAATTTTTATTCGTCGATGGTATAGGACCCAAATGATCTGCGTGATAAGTATGTAAAGGACCTTCTAGTTTCGAGATCGGATGAAGTAGTCCTTCTTTTTCCTTTCTTTCCTGTTGCTAAGAATACATGGAATACAGTTAGAAATAAAGGTCTGAATTTTCTCCTTTAATTTTGGAATAAAATATTCCTGCTCTATCAATTCTTCAGTTTTTTTATTGCAAAATGTCCTTCCTCATGAGCTTTCTTTATTATTTCCGTCTGCATGGCTTTTGGTATCATCAAAAGTTCTTTACCATTGACAAACTTATAAACTATTCCATGTCTAGTGAAATAATCTTCATACTCGCCCTTCGTCTCCAAAATCTTCTCAATAAGCGTGATATTTTCGTCTTTTCCTTGTGCCATTCTTATTTTTTCTAGAAATCCATCTTCTTCGGAAATCACCATTACATGAGGACATCGACTAAGTGCATCTATATGAGACATCCTGCTTCCTTTTCGATGCTCTATTTCATAATCATATTCTTCTAACAAAAGAGCCCATCTAGCTACTCTAGTCGTTAAATCTTTTTTCTGCATCGTCTTTTGGAATGCTGAACAGTCAGTTACTATTTTGAACTTCATTCCTAAGAGGTAGGTCCTAAATTTCTTCACAGCTGTTATGATGGCTAAAACTTCTAATTCATAGGAATTATATTTCTCTTCTGCTGGAGTCGTCTTCCTACTTAAGAAATAAACAGGATGTAGCATGGAATCTTCATTTGATTTCTGCATTAAACAAGCTCCATATCCATATTTACTTGCATCAGTATGTAATTCAGTCGGTAAACTTCTTTGATAAATATGTAATACAGGATAGCATGTCAGTAGTTCCTGCAACTTTCGAAAAGATTGCCTCTGTCTATCTCCGAATTTGAATAGCACATCTTTTCTTAATAAGTCACTCAACGGTTTTGCAATTGTAGAGTAAGACGGTACAAACTTTCTGAAGTATCCGGTCAGACCAAGAAAAGATTGAAGTTGTTTAAAAGTTGTAGGTTCAGGATAACGTTTGATTGCTAGCGTCTTTTCTTCTGAAGGCTGCACTTTGCCATCTTCAATAACATATCCTAAAAATTGTACTTTAGTCTTTAAAAATTGGCACTTCTTCTTCTTTATTTCTAGTCCATAATCTCTAGCAACTTGCAAAACTATCTTCAACCTTTCTATTCCTTCTTCTGCGGTATTACTAGGAATGATAATATCATCAAGGTAGAATATTACAATTCCTTGTGCAGTGAGTTTCCTAAAAACATAAGTGACAAATCGCTGAAAAACTGGTGGGCTATTGCACAAACCGAATGGACATTTGAGGAACTCATATTGTCCATTGTGTGTGACGAACGAAGTATACTTTATGCTCTCCTCTTCTACTTCAACATGAAAAAATCCATTTCTCAGATCGATTGTCGAAAAAAAACTAAGCACCTTCAAGCCTGTCAAGTACATCCTCAATCAAGGGTAAAGGAAACCTATCCTTTAAGATATTCTTATTTAGTTTCCTGTAGTCACAACATATCCTTATGCTTCCATCTTTCTTACGTACTAAAACTATTGGACTAGCAAATTCAGACGAACTTTCTCTAATTATTCCCTCATTTAACCACTCTTCTATTTGTTTCTCCACTTCTTTTTCTCAGGAAAAGATAATCTTCTAGGTCCTTGATAAATTGGTTCCTCACTTCTCAAAATTATTTTCATTTTGATACCAGTAGTTAAAGTTTTCTCCGGCTTATAATTTTCCATCATATCTTTCACAATTTGCCTGTGTCTGACATCTTCTATGTTTTCTAAACAAATCTCATTTTCTAGTTTACTTTCATCTACAGCGATCCTCATCAGAAAGTTGTCATTCTTTTTTTATGTACAATAATTCCATCATCCTTCAAATACACATCAGCTATTTTCAGAATATCATTTCCTATTATCACCTCAAAGTCAGTTGCTTCCTTGGGTACAACATGAAATAGCATATCAAATAGTTCTCCACTTACTTCTATGTTCTTTTTAAATGATCCCAATGTTTTCACCTTGTTTGATCCAATTCCTTTGAGTAATAGAATGTCGAGTGATAGCATTTCATCTACAAAAATTTCTCATAAACATCTTGTCTCATCACACTTATATCACTTCCTGTGTCAAACAATGCTGATATTCTAACTCCTTCAATATACAATGTCATAATATTGCTCTGTATTACTTCAATTGTGTTCATATGATTTGAAGCATGCGAGTTTTGTACAGTTGAATTTTCTCAGGACACTTTGATGCTACATGTCCAAATCCTTTGCAGCTAAAACATTTTACACCTTTACTTTTGTCTGGGCAATCGTTAGATTTATGTCCACGATTTCCACAGTTATAGCAATTTTGCTGCTTCCCATTCATCCTCTGATCTTTTGGACTACTTTCAACACCTTTCTTAGCCTCGTGCTTCACCTGATGCTTCACATTTTCTCTCTTGGATTTATAGAAATTACCTCCTCCTACATTCCTCTTCTTGGAGATAGTTTCGTAAAGCTTAGCCTTCTCTTTGAACTCATGAAAGTTTCTGGCACCATACAGTATGACTTTGTCTGCAGATTCATCTTGTATCCCATCAATAATATATTGAATGACTACTTCAGTTTCAATATTCCCTCGACTGGCAATCTCCCTCATAGACAAAACATATTCTTGAACACTTTCATCATATTTCTTTCTTCTTGTCATCAGCAACTTATGGATCTGTGCACTGGTAACTTTGATTTCGAATTCATCAAGTAGTCTCTCTTTTTCAACACGCTCCAACTTCTTATACCTTTTGCGATTGTATATACAACTTCGCTAGTCCTATCAATGATTTTTTTCCAAATATTAATTTTTGAAGCTCATTCCAACCAGTTATTTCTGCAATCTCTTCAAAATCCTCAATCCACCTTCTAATCGGAAAGTCATCTTTTCCATCGAATTGTCTTATGTTTTCTTCTACATCTCTAAAAGTCAGTGAAAATCCTTCTCGTCTATAGTTCCTTCTCGCGTCGAACTCATATTTTCCTTGCTCTTCTACCTCATCTTCACTACCCTCTATACCTTCAAGATCATCTTCTTTCTCGAATTCTTGTCGATCTTCAGTAATATTATCAATATCATCACCATCAATATTTAATTCTTGGGCGTATTCAAATTTAATCAAAAATGAACATATGCGCTCAGCTATTTCATCTGAAGATCCACTATACTCCAAATCAAGAATATTGCATACCGCTATCATATCTGGAAGTGTCAACTGTTTGGTGATATCACGTACTTTGGCCAAGTGTTGGTCCGTACCTAAATTCCAAGAAAATCCTGAAAAATTCCGCAAAGCTTTTCGACCTTTACGCGGCTCTCCTCATCACCGTAACAAATAATATGTAACGCTTTCACAACAGATAATCTTGCATGAGTTATTTGATATGCAATTTTAGGTATAGCTCCTAAAATCAACATCTTTAAAAAGTATCAAACTGATAACTAATTCGAAAAATATGAAGAATACTCTAATTCACAACGAGACAACTAAAATCAGAATATCTACAAATGAAAACACTAAATACACAAAAGAAGTTTTCGAAATAACGGAAAAGAGTTCGATGAACGATAAACCAAAAATTAATAATAATCAACTGATCAAAATTAAAAACTTGACAATTGTTTGTTGAGTGGCTGTACTCCTTTACAAAATGTCTCAATGACACAAAATGTCTCAAAAATACAGAATTAAAATAAATTCTTTTTGAACAGCCTTCCTCAGTGAGTGCTTCTAGAAAGGATAACTCCTACCTTGATACTTCAAAACTCTAGCACCAATTCCACCTGTCGTTCGGAACCCAGTTCTCGCCGTGGGTTTCCTCACTTCATCTCTGTCTTTCAGTGGAAAAGGTACACCTTGTCCTGCAGCACTACTTCGTCTTCTTCTTCGTTCAGATCTTCGTCTAATTTGTCTTTTCTTTGTTCAGATCTTCGTCTACTTCGTCTTTTTCTTTGTTCAGATCTTCGTCTATTTCGTCTTCTTCTTCGTTCAGATCTTCGTCAATAATCCAAACTCAGTCAATAGTTCGTTCAGATCATCTGTTCATCCAAGTCTTCTTGTTCGTCTATGATTTGTTTCGTTATCCCAGTTGATTTGCTTCTTGATCCCGGACGAGCCCCCAAATGTAGGATTTTTCCGTTGTCTAGGATAACTACCAGTAATTACCACGAAGTTGGAATAAAACTTTATTCTCGAGGCAAGTAACAGCAAAAAAATCGAAGGAAATACAGCCTCTCAACGAACAAAACTCGTCTCCGATCTGATTGACGTCTAAAAAAAAACTCCATTCTTTTCTTTCTCGCCTCCTATATCTAAATTATTTATAACGTCATTAAAAAAAACATAGAACATTATAATACAATTCGGAATAAAAGTACGAATCCCACATATATTACGAGTTGGAGGTAGAATCTTGAACGCAGAGTTTGACTAT
This sequence comes from Micraspis discolor, assembly GCA_030674115.1. NCBI lineage: Eukaryota > Metazoa > Arthropoda > Insecta > Coleoptera > Coccinellidae > Micraspis > Micraspis discolor. Next base: position 194,346 of record JARTUT010000916.1, read on the forward strand.
GACAAAAAGCATCCAATTATTTTGCCAAAGAATCATTTATTAACTCTATACATAATGCGCGATGAGCACAAAACACTGCTCCACTGCGGACCACAGCAATTATTGTTCGCCATAAGAGAGAGATTTTGGCCTCTCGGAGGTAGGAATATTGCGCGTAAAATTGTTCATGAATGCATGGTTTGTTTTAAGGCAAAACCAAAGACATGCGAATACATTATGGGTAACTTACCTTCAGAACGGCTTTCCCAGGCATTTCCTTTTTCATACGTAGGTTGCGATTACGCTGGTCCCTTTTTGTTGAAAGACAGTAAAGCTCGTAAGCCAGGTATAGTAAAAGCGTGGATATGCATATATTTGTCTGCATGCCTACAAAGGCAGTTCATATTGAGTTAGTATCTGAGTTAACTACACAAGCCTTTATTGCGTGTTTGAGAAGATTTACTGCTCGAAGAGGAAAACCGAAAACCATTTTTTCAGACAATGGTACGCAATTCGTAGGTTCTAACAATGAACTTCTCAGTTTTTTTGAAGAAAACACTGAGAAAATTACTAAACATTTTACCGATGAAGGGATAATTTGGAAATTCATTCCACCAAGAGCACCAAACTTTGGAGGAATATGGGAAGCGTGCGTTAAGAGTACTAAGCATCATTTGAAGCGTATTATAGGCCTCAATCAGCTGCGTTTTGAAGATTTTACTACGGTCTTGTGTCAGATAGAATCTATACTCAATTCGCGACCACTTACCCTCTTTCTTCCAGTCCTAATGATTTATCCCCACTCACACCTGCACATTTTCTAATTGGACGGCCTCTCACAAGCTTACCCCAAGGCAGTTATATAGATATTCCAGATGGTCGACTAAAACTATATCAGCAGAGGCAAAAGATGGTGCAATTATTCTCGAAACGATATTGAGTACGTCAACGGCCTTCAAGTGAGGCTAAAATGGAAAAACAACGGCCCCAATCTGGTCAGCAAGGGAGCCTTGGTTATAATAAAGGAAGACAACTTACCTCCTCTGGCATGGAAGATGGGTAGAATAGAATCGCTCCACGCTGGTGCTGATGGCGTTATTCGAGTGGTCTCAGTGCGCTGCAGTGATGGTAGTGTTTTTAAAAGAGCGATAACTAAAATATGTATACTTCCTATTGAGAACGATGTGAATAATGTCTGAATAGTGTTTATTTATTATTCTTGTTGTTGAAATGTAGTCATTTCAAGGCCGGCAGTATGTTAGCAATTAAAATCTATGTTCATCGAGCAACGGTGTACACAATCTGGCAACACCGCTAACCCTCGGGGTACCTGCTAGCCTGCCACCATTTTAGTCTCTCTTTGTTAATAGTACAGTACAGTACAGTCCACGAGTTCTACCAAGACAGAGCACAGTTTGTATTATCCATTTCTACAATGATAATTCATTAAAGTTTTAAAGTAAATTAAAGTGTTTAAATTGACAAGTTTAAACGAGCAGACAGCTCAACCATTTGAAGTATAAACGAGCAGACAGCTCAACCATGAACTTAGATACGAACTGCTTGCTAGGGGTTTCAAAACTACAGATTCCCAGACTGTTAATGATTTGCGTTCATTATTGAGACCAATTATGAAGTTAGAGAAATCGAACGAGTCGGTTATATACCCTGATACGCAAGTGAGTTTTTCGGAGGAATTTGAGATCATTTCCGGTAAGCTGGATGACATGAAGGCTCACGTTGGTCAGGGCGGTGTTGATGGATCGCAGTTTTTCACAAGGCTCAAGCATTTATTATGGCGATGTGAGAGATTGCATGCTGATAATGAGGTTGTATCAGTTGAGCAGACTAGAGTCGAAAGTAATTTTGAGAGTAGAGATCATTGGTATCGAAAAATGTTGGAAAATGTAGCAACACAACCTGAAAAATACCCGACGTGGAGAGTTGAAAAGGGTAAACTTTTGAAATACACATCTTGTAAGATACTTGAATTGTCCTCAGAGGCCGATTACTGGAAGTTTGTGGTTCCTAAGGAAGATAGAAAAAATTTGATACTTCAAAGTCACGATGAACCAACCTCGGGACACCTGGGAATCTACAAGACTTATTGGAGATTGAGACAGCGATATTTTTGGCCCAAGATGAGAAACGACGTCGCGAGATATGTAAATAGGTGTTCGATATGTTGTGCCTGTAAGCCACAATTAAAGGGACCGTCTGGTCTTATGGGTTCACGATCTCCTATTGGACAGCCTTGGCAGATGATTAGCCTCGATTTCATTGGACCTCTTCCTTCGTCTACTTCTGGATACAAATATCTAATCGTAGTTACCGATTATTTTAGCAAGTACGTCTTGATGTCACCACTTAGAACCGCAACATCTAGGTCCCTAACTAAGTTCATCGAGGAAAATGTATTTTGAACGTATAGAGTCCCTCAAATTATTGTTTGTGATAATGGCACTCCAATGCGAAGTTCTGAATTTGTTTCTATGGTGTCTAAATTTGAGTGTAAGATATCTTATACACCTGTTTATCATCCTTGCGCTGACCCAACAGAAAGATCGAATCAAACTATTAAAACGATGATTCGATGTTATTTGAAAGATAACCATCGAAAATGGGCAGATAATGTTGCGGCACTGGGTTGTGCCTTGCGTACAGCAAGAAGCGAAGTTACTGGATATAGCCCTTATTTTGTGAATTTCGGCCGTGAGTGTTGCCTGAATGGAAAGAATTTTGAATGTTCTGTTCCTTCGAAAAATGACGACGAAGATTTGAGAAGGATTGGATTCCAGAAACTTTTGCTGAGGTCTGCGAGCGCTTAAAAAATCCCAAGAACGCTATCGGCATACCTATAATTTGCGACGACGACCCGTTCAGTTTAATGTCGGTGATCGTATTATGTTAAAGAATAAGTCTTATTCCAATGCACAGGCTCACTATAGCGCTAAGTTGGCGCCCAAATATGTAGGTCCATTTGTTATCGGAAATAAGTTGGGTAAGTGGACTTACGAAGTGTTCGATGAGCTATCGAATAGGAAAGGAGTATGGCATGTGGATGATATGAAACCATTCTTGTCTGGGGGAGATTTCTCGACCTAGCGCTGGTTACTTGTTCAGATTAAATAGAATAAAACTTTGTCTTCTGTTTCTCATTCCAAACTTGTTCCATTTAAAGCCGGAAAGCTCATCACTTGTAAGGTGGGGGGTGTTGTCACGGTTTTGAATTCCCGTGCCAGGATTTTTCTTTTTATTTAGCCTGATTGAAACTAAAAATGTCTCCACCAATGGTTCCTGTGATATTCGAAGACCGCAAGTACGATCGCGATGTTTTTTTTTTGGTAATATTAATGCGCTGAAGATTATCGATAGATCGACAGATGTGAGATTTGATACGCACGTATTTCATTTATTGTTTGACTTTTCCAGAGAAGATATTGAACGTTGTATACGGAGATAAAGTTTGGAAAAGTTTTGTTTCAAATATTGAATTGTGCTCGTACCTTTCATTTTACCTTACCTGGAGTACGAAACAATACGACTTTGTCGGATTTTTACAATCAAACAATTACAATTAGCCTGCCCAACATCCTGTAAGTACTTTCGAACGTTTGCCTTTTTTTTCTGTTTCTTTTTCTGAGGTTTCTTGTTTATTTATTGCAGAAGGCTTTATCCATTACCATAACTCATAGTATTTGATGGTCAGTACTTCTCTCGGCTTGCGATTTTCATTGTATTTGTGTGCTGATTGCAAATTACCACCTTTTTTCGTTGATTACGTCACTGCCAGAGCGCCTGTAGGCCATCAACCACTGAAAAGCGTGGGGGCGAAGACAGTCATCCACCCACTTCTAAAATAATTCAGAAGAGTTTCCTGACGTCTGGGAATATCATTTTGTTGGAGAAGAGAGTGGTGATAACTCAGCTAACTCGAGGTCAGATAAATTCTCTTATAAATATAATTGTTTTCGTTGGATAAAATTCCATCCTGTATCAACCTTATCTAATTGACGATCAAGTATTTTGATCGCTCCTTTTTTTATTGTGTTTCAATTAATGAACATTTGTATGAACAATTTTATTGGAAACTGAGTATAACGTTATACGAGGGTACCGCAGAACAAAGATTTCCTTATCATAGTTTATTGGAACAATACAGATCTCTTTTGTAATTGTTTTACACATCAAAGTTGGAATAGAGAGCATTAGACTATACATATTTTGCGTTTCAGTTGTTGAAGTTTACATTTTTTTTGATGCTTCGTGGTTGGTATCAAATAGATCACTAAAGGAAAAGGACTACTTAAAATAACCACGTGGCGCCCTTAAATGAAATAACAATAAATATTCATATATTGTGCAATTCCAGCCCTGACTCTCCGACTGAAGGGCATTCCTTTTTTTGTTTTTGTCACTTAAACTTTCAACTTAAGAAGCGTATTTAGAACACCTTATTTATTGATTTGTTTTAATGATTGTGAAGGGCTATTCGGGAAGTTTGTGACAAATGTTTATTTGCAACAATATATAATGTACAAAACTTAAGCATATACAATATATGATATAATAATTATGTTCAAATAAACAGAAAATATTATAAGCCCATTAGAACATCACTGTTGTGTATGGGCAATACATTTCTTAAATTTTTAGAATCTTAGACGCACGCCGATTTTAGCGTTTGTGGGGCTTGTACCTTGTACCAGTAAAATATTATGTCTAAGATATCTTTCAAATTCTTCTGTACCGGGTGTCCGAAAATCGTTGTCTAGTGAAGGAATCACAGAAACCCGTAGAGCTAGAACTAATTTAGTGGCTCATTTTCAGGCTCGATTTTCACAGGATTCATTTAGTGAAAACCGCAACATTGCAAATCAAGCCGTTTTTGAGCTGTCAGAAAAATTTAGAAAATGGTGTCTAATAAGAAGTTCTTCTAACTAGTGTATTACTTGAGTTCTTAGCTTAAAATTAAAACATTATAATATATATATATATATATTCTTTTGAACTTTTGGCTGACAATATTTAGTTAGCAAACAATAAAGCATATAGATCAGGGGTTCGTGACGGGGTGTCATACAATTCGGCGTATGACATAAAAGCCTAGGAAAAAACCCCAGTAAAAAAAACCCTGGCTCCCCGTCTAAGTGTGAAAGTACAAAAATATGCTGAAATATATTTCAGGGACTTCTTTGTTCAAGAGTGATCTTCTATTGATGGAGACAGAGACTTCTTCAAGGTGCTCACATTGAATCTAGAAATAAAAAGACAAAAGCAGAAAAAAAAACTGATTAACAAAAATACGTATCATATTCGTTTGAAATTTATAACCCATTCCAAGAAAGAGTTGGAAACATCATGAATAGCCCTAAAACCATCTTGAAATTTATATATGGGACAACTATTGATGAGATGAGGTATTGTTTCTTCTGCTTCTCCAAATTCACAACTTGCTCTAGGAACTGAGTTCCATTTAAATAGCATGCCATTGGTACGACCATGACCTGTCTCAAACGATTAAGAACTGTCCAAATTTTTCTTGGAAGATCAAAACCAGGAATTTTTTCAGAAGGATCAGAAACGAGATACTTATTGAACATTTCGTAAGAGTTCCACTCAGTCTTCCATAATTCTTTATCACTTATGTTTATATTGAAGAACGTATTATGCCATAATGGTTTACGTGATTTCAATCTGGGAATTCTATTTTGTGGTAAATATGAAATAATTGGGAATAAATTGGGAAAAGAATGATATTTATTCCAAGAATTCAGAGATGGGAAGGGACAATATTAGACAACACTGTGCATCAATTTTTTGTGTATGTGCACTATTAAACCAAACAGAGCAACAATACTCAGCAGCAGAAAAGACTAGGGCAAGAGATGCTGTGCGAAGAGTGGAAGCATCAGCACCCTAAGACGATCCAGCTAATTTCTGAACAATATTATTCCTAGTTTTCAGTTTTAGGCTCAGATCTTTTAAATGAGCCTTGTAATTGAGAGATGAATCTAATTTAACTCCAAGTATTTTGGATAGAAATTATGTTCGATAGGAGAATCATTGAAAGTTACAGCTAATTTTCTATATTTTTCATGATTATTCAGATGGAAACAAGATACCTCTGTTTTGTTGGGATTTAGACATAATCGCCACTCGATAAAATAATTCTTTAAAATTTCCAAAACAGATGACAGTATGTTTTCCAGAGTATGGAAATCCGAATGTTGGTAAGCAATAGCAATGTCGTCAGCATAAACAAATTTTTGAGATGATGTAGTAGGCAAATCACTCAGATATAAATTGAAAAGTAAAGGAGCTAAAACTGATCCTTGAGGAAGACCGTTTTTCAATGTTTTGAAGCTGCTACTCTTATTGTCAATATAAGTATTATTATTATTATAATAAATTGTTCTTAGTAAAACATTGAAGAAAACTTTCGCATATTCAGTTTATTGGAATGGTTCAAATGAATATATGAATATTTAAATAGGTCAAATATAATTTCTGTGTTTTGAAATTCCATTATTTGATTACTTGTATGCACATGACTTGGCTAGATTAGATTTTTTTGCGTTCGAGTCAAGGAATCTTTTTGTTCAAAAGACTTCTTCGCAAAATTATTAATTCAACAACTTTGTTATACGTATATATATATATATATACATCCAGACATCATTTCTGCGTCATTCAATGATACTATCATCATTGCGTCCACTAGAAAGCTTCGTGTATATCGACATCTGTTCAGCCGAATGACGTTGGCAACACCACATAATCATTTTGCGAGTTTCAGTTCTCAGTATACTTGAAAAATGAAGGAGACATATTTTTTCTCAATTCTACCAGCAACCTTGCGTCCTTACAGAACACCATCGTTTCTGCATCCGTATATTTATTTGAACATTATCTAGTTATTTCTGCGTCCATACGCTGATATACATGTCAACTATTCCGACAATTCTGCACAGGCGGTGTTGCCAAATTCATGATTGAATTTTCATTGTTGAATCTACCTACTCACTGTCCGTGACATTCCATTCGAAGGGAACGCTAACCAATATTGCTGTTCGATTTGTAGCTTTTTCCTTTTTTGCCACTTTGGATATAGGGAGCAGTTAGCATATGAAGGAATGACAATTTTTAAGCGAAAGCACAAGTTACATGTTGTTTGTAAGAAATGCTTGTCGTACCGGGTTGAATTATATTGATTTTGAATTAAATTGGACATATAAAAATTTAGAAAGCACTGACGTGAGGTCAGATTGCTTTGGCGCTTTGGTTGAGTTACTTGCGAGTAAATATTCAAACCATAACAAATCTATAAGCACTCTGATCACGTGAACAATAGTCTTTTCCCGTACTATGGGACAATGTGATGCAAATATGAACGCCTAATGAATGAACAAACCTATATCTCAAATTAAAAATAACTACTCATAATTTTCCCCAAGTTTTGTGCGAAGCTATAATTCCCTTCCCCTACAAACTTACATCTGTGCTTTTCTGAATTTTGACAACGTATATTATTTCAGCCACCGAGATGGAATTCTATCTCTATGATTTCCCGTTAGGAAAAATTTTGATAAACATTACGCCAACTGACACTGATTAATGAGCCCAGCATTTGTCAATCGAATATCGATCTGTGATGGCCATCGTTCAAAGAAAATCATCGGGACGTATGTCATTTGTCTTTCCTCTTGAGTAAATTTAAAAAATGATCATATCTTTAGATGGAAAAGAGCTGCGACAATGAAATTTGAGGGTAAGTAAGATATCGATCACGTCAATTTATTCACGAATTTTTATTGAAATCCGAAAAATATCTTATGAGGTAGTGAGGATTAAATTTTTTTTTTGGGAATTTTTGAAAATTTTCTAGCGTGACAATTTCTGCGGAATTTTTTGAGCTGTCTTTTTGCAGCCTCCTCAACAATATTTCAAGTATCAATTTGATCGGATGGATATTCTAGTAGTTATTGAGGAAACAAAATTTCAGATGCTCATAACTACTGAACCATCCGACAGGTTGGGCCCAATAATAAACTTGACCGAGATATTTGGACAATTAACCTATTCTGAAAATATGAAAACTCTAGCTGATTCTTTTTGATGCTAGAGAGGATACTGCCGGCCGGTCGGACAGACTCAACTTTCGCCACGAATTCTTCATCAGGAGTCGAACCCAATCGATTGAGACCATTTTCGGCTCGATATTCCAAAATTACAGACATTCGGGCAAAATGATAGGCACTTTGTTAGGGTGAACAAGAGCGCCAAAAATCAAGTAAAAGAATTGAAGAGTAAATTCCTCAACTGAAGACGAAACAATTGAATGAATAAAAAACATATACAGGGTGAGTGGTCTCGTGAAAGACAACGGCTAAATAGAGATAAAGGACCTAAACCTGAGTGAGGATTGCGGGTTTAAATGTTTCAGATTCACATGGTGTTCTCTGAAAAAATGCTGAAACTATAAACTCTCAAATCTTCGTAAAATGGCAAATTTTCTGCTTGATGGTTGACAAATATGAAGCTTGTTACAATACATATTCTCCATCAAATTGGCAAAAAATTGAAAAAAACTTGCAGGCTTGTATTCAAAATTTTCAATTTATGTGCCAGGTGGGAAATATGAGATACAAAATTTAAAAAAAAATCTTAAATGCGGAAAACACTGAGTAGAGATCTTTTCTTAGTTTGGATGGCACGAATTTCGTACGGTTTTTATGATAAGTTGAAAGACGAATATTACAATATTTCCATATCCACATGATAAAAAATTTTACACTTCATATAAAAAATTCAAAAATACACTGTATATAACAGCTAAAGATGAGTCTGATTTGATTTAATCACTTCCAGAACTCCTGTTCATTTTACCGAACTAAAAACTATGGAACAATAATCCGCCCGGATATTTTCAACAAAATGTTTTCTTCAGCAAGCAAAGAAATCATTAAATACGCTCCAGTGTTCAGGTTTAGTGTGGAATCTACAATGAACATTCGGTCAGTCCAGATTTCTTTCGAGAAAGAATTACTGATGCTGTTTATTTTGCCTGATTTTTTTAGACAATATTTATCATAGATGGAATTAGATTCAGACGTTAAATAACTTCCATATTAATCAGAGGAAGGATTTTGCAACATGATGAGGCACCTTCCCATTTTGAAAAAAAAGTGAAGTTTCCTGAGAGGTGGATTGGTAGAGGAGGTTCAAGCAATTCTACTAGATCACCCGATTTAATTTCTTTGGATTATTTCTTATGGGGTCCTCTTAAGAATATAATCTTACTTCTTATTTGAAAAACAGGAGTTTCGCTCACAGTTTTCGACACAAAATTTGGAGCACCCTGTGAGGATATTTTTGAAATTCAAAAGATGCGTGACCTTTTCACTTTCTTCGACTTTGATGTTAAAACTATGACTAAAATATTCAATTCTTTTCCATTTCTTATTTTGAAAACTATTTGAATTAATACAATAGTTTTAGCAGAACTGTATTCAGAATTAAAAAAATTTTTAACAAGTTTATTTTCGTTCCATGTACAACCGTAAGTGCTCAGGCTATAAAAATATTTTACCTCAGAATTTCGAACAATATCGAAATAAAAATTTTCAGATGTCAAATATGTCCAGTTCTCCAGAAAGGTCTTACAGACACTCGAACTTGGGACACCCTGTGACATATCATGTGAATTATTTCGAACATTCCATTCTAAGTACTAGATGGTTGAAAATGGATCCAATCGTTCAATTTTCAGTTCAGCTAATTGAGTCGAATTGAGCAGAAAGAAATAACCTTTTTGATTATACTCTGATCCCAACATACTTGCATTTGAAAACATAATTTTTTTGTGGAAAGTTTTTTCCGGAAGTATAAAAAGTCGAATAAATTACGAAATTTGGGATATTTAGTGGAGAGATGTAATTCACTCTCATGCTGGACTGAAAATTGAACGATCGAACTCATTTTCACCCATCTAGATATAAAAATGAAATTTCAAAAATAATTCACATTAATTGTCAAAAATTGACAAGTGACATATAGTTGTACTCGTAATGACGTGTATGATGAAAATACGAAAAAATATACCTAGTGTGCCATCTAAGAATCAAAAATTATTTTCATTTATGGTCTCCCTGGAAGTATTTCTGACATTTTATTTCGTTGAATTATGCTCATCACTCATCAAAACGTATTTCACATTAAACAAAATCGAAGTCGATAACTTCAAGGGTATCTGAACGCGAGCATGTTTCCTTATTCCGTTGACACCCTGTATAAAGGACCAAACGAATGGTACATACTTGACTATAGAACGAGGGTGTCTATCTTTTTACACATTTTTATGACTAGCTGACGGTTATTCCACCGACATACAGCTAGGACGACTTTTTATTTGAATAATTATACAGGTGTCTACTAAAATAGGTGCCAAACTTCAGCAGGTGATAGTACAAGTCATTTGCAACAAAAATGTCCTATAACACTTTTTCGAAAACTTGATAGTTATCGAGTTACTCAACACTTCTTGGTTTTTCGGAATTTTTGCTTTCCCCTTTAAAAACAAGAATATCTCTGTTTTCTTACAGCTACATCAAATCTGACCATATCATCGCAAAGGGCAGTGAAGGTGCTATAAAATAGGTAGTTACTAATGTTAAAAAAAATGTTTCATACCGGGTGTTGTGAAAGGGTAAATGTAAAAATTGAAAAGAGTACAAACTTAGTGTTATTTTCTTGTTAGCTGTACCATTGAAAATTGGTGAATAAGTAATTTTTTTTTTCTAGGAAAAACTAGTACATGTAATAGACTTTTAAACAGTAAGTATATCAACTTTTCACTCAACTTTTTGTTTTTCCAACAATATTACGGTTTCAAGTCAGGAAGACATAAAAATCAAAAACGCAAATTTTATGATAATTTATTTCAATACATTGTAGGTTCAAAACAGTTATAAATATTATTAATAGTATTAATAGTAACATAAAGGCAGCAAAGTTGTAAACAAAGGTTTGAGGAGGAGGTGGGATGGAGGGTGTGTTGGTGGTTATCTGGTGGCCCCGCAGGGGTCGCCGGGAATGAATACGACGAATGAAAAAGAACAATATGGCAATATGCAGTGCGGGAGTACGCGTTACGTTTCCCCAAAAGACAACAACCTAGCAGAAAGGCATTTGTAGAAGTTTTTAGGCGCTCTGGTGAAACTGGATCGTTTCGAGGTTTACGAAATAGAGAAGGTGGTCGAAATGCTCAGCAGAGGGATAGGAAGATATGGTCCCTCGAGATGGCCACCTAGAAGCCCCGATCATTCCCCATTAGACTTTTATGTTTGGGGCACTTTGATAGAAAATGTGAATAAAAATCGCATTAATGTTCGAGAAGAACTAATCAACAGAATTCAGGAATGTTGTGATACAATGCATCGAAAACGTAATGAACTTCGAAAGGTTGTGGATTCTGTACGAAAAAGATGAATTGTTATAAAATTTGCGTGTCTGAATTTTATGTTTTTCTGAATTAAAACAGAGATATTGTTGGAAAAACAAAAAGTTAAGTGAAAAGTTGATATACCGTTTAAAAGTCTATTACATGTACTAATTTTTCGTAGAGAAAAAACCTCTACTTATTCACCAATTTTCTATGGTACAGCTTACAAGAAAATACCACTAAGTTTGCACTGTTTTCAAGTTTTACATATACCCTTTACTACACCCGGTATAAAACATTTTTTTAACATTAGTAACTACCTATTTTATAGCGCCTTTACTGCCCTCTGCGATGTTATGGTCAGATTTGATGTAGCTGTAAGAATAACAGAAATATTCTTGTTTTTAAAGGGTGAAGCAAGAAGTTTCGAAAAACCAAGAAGTGTTAAATAACTCGATAACTATAAACTTTTCGAAAAAGTGTTTAGGACATTTTTATTGCAAATAACTTGTACTATCACCTACTGAAGTTTGGTACCTATTATAGTAGACACCCTGTATAAACCATCATCTCTATAAATTTCAGCAGAGTTAAATTTTCTTAAACTAATTTCTTTTACGTGTTTTTGATGATCAGGTCGATAAACCCTCCGCTGCCTAGTGTCCTAGCTGACAATCAATATGCTTTACAATCCAGCCAAATGTGTCTATTCACAAAAATTATGGCTAAGGTTAAAATTGGTCAACAAAAACTATCTCTGGCTCCTGCTGCGACCGGGCTAAGATATGGAAATGTCACATTGGTTTTGAGGAAATTTTTAGATTCAGTCTCAGTACGCTTTGTGCATTGATATTCTCTTGGAGATAGCAATCGAAAAAATATTTCAGGAAAACAAGTTATATTTCCCAATTTATTAGATATTGTGAAACAATGAATTATTGAAAGTTCTAACTGATCCTATTCGAAATTAATCAGTATGATGAATTGCTCACAAAACTAATGAAATTTTTACAGTTTATCTCCTTACTGCGAGGGCGACTCGACCTTTTGAGTCATGGGTGGTTTTCGTGACAATCAAATATTTTACAATATCAAGAAATTTAATTGAATAATTTCAAGAACTGAGGGCTAGCGAAATCTGCGGTGTTGTTAGAAAATACTCAAATCACAAAAAATACCTACATAAGAAATGATCACCTGTCAATGACGAAATTCATTCATTCATCAAAAAAGTGTCTTCATATATTCAATTCATTCTTCGGAAAATAACTCAACATAATATAATGTAGACCATAAAGCAAGTTAGTTGACGAATCTGTATTGAATGAATAAAATGATCAATCAATTTTCATTGAATCGGTCATTTCAGTTAACCAAAGTAATTCTATGCTAATGATGCCGAATCTTATTTAAAAATTCCACCATTTCTTTCAAGATTATTGTAACATCAGTTTGATCTTGATCATACAAGGAATATCTCATTCGATCTCCAAGTGTCCTGAAGCGACGCGATGTGCAAAGTGGGATTCATCATAGATCTCAATTATTCTATTCTCGAGACTCGAGTTCATAAGAGCAAAACCTCTTTACTGCAGTTGTTCAATGACCTTGAATCATTCGATATAAAAAGCGTAAACAACCCGCATCTGGAAATCATTAAAGGACGCAGAAATATCGGTTTGATCGTAGGCGATACCCAATGCAGTGTTGCCGGTTTTTTTGAAGCACCAATGTCGGAATGGTGTGACAGTAATATGCATTTCGAATATACACTGAGCGACTGCAGCGCCGCAAATGGAAATTGTTCGAACTACAATATTCAGAAAAAGTCCACGATTTCATCATTGGGACGTCCTCGCCGTATTATAACGAAACAAACGATGACGTCATAACAGAGCGTTTAGCATTGACTTGTATTTCTGCGTCCGTATACGGACGCAGCAATGCGGTGGACGCAGAATTACATGTAAAAATCGTAATGTACGGACGCAAGTTTACAGGTGGGCTGTAAATATATATATATATTCAAGAAGTTTATTTGGGTAAGCAGTCGATGTCAATTCAATAAGTACTCTCTTTTTCCTTAAAACTCGAGCTTTCAGCTTTATTTTAAGCCTTCATCAGGAGAGCGGAAGGTGAGATTGTTGACTAGTTAACCAAGTTAACGTATACAAGGCTAAATGGACTATATTTTTCTCTTTTTTGGTCAAAAGAGCAAAAATGTTCTGGTTTGTCAATTAATTAATATATATATATATATATATATATATATATATATTTATCTGCGGTACAAGTGAGCGCAACCAATGTTAAATCTCCGGTTCAAGTGGCATCCACGGTAAAACAGCATCCGATGTACGGATGCCACTTTACCAAGTCCAAAGATCATCACTAACCGGCATAACTCATCGCACTCTTTCGATTGCGCCTACTTTCAGCTGGACGAATTTTTGACCTATTTTTGGGAAATGTTTATTGGAGGTGATTTTCGAACTTCACTGGACTTCCTCGTGGTGGCGCTCTGGTCGATTTCGTGTATATCGAAAGTATACCCGACTTGTCCAAATAACGCCCATCTTAGCATCCGGTGGGTCTGGCAACGTAGCACCTCTGCAGGTGTTCATGAAATAGAATGAAATTTTACGATCTCGCTTGACCTTGGTGCTCGACTGCGTTTTATAGTTCTTGGAAGTGGAATCACGATGCTAGTTGAGATTGAATATTTGCAGATACGTTGATTCTCTTGAATCTCATATTAACAATTGGAACATATTGGTGTGGAGAATTGATATACAATTGAATATGAATCCTAGGTATTACAATTGTTCTTCTATTCAAGAGATGAAATTCTTATTATTTAAACGATAATTTGAAATTGGAAATGAAATTTGTGTGACTTTGTAGTCGATATTTTCATGTGGAAAACAAAACCCAATCTGAAATATTTTACAATATGACAGTCAGTAAGTCTTGGAGATGTTGACGAGAATTTTTGATGATACAAATCGTGTGAAATTTTTATTTAGACAATAACCACCATCTCATATTGTTCTTGCAACCAACGTTTCGATAAACATCTATTATCGTTATCAAGGCAAAAATTTCACTTTCAAAAAAGCTGACAATTTCAATAATTTCCCATT